>QXTE01000304.1:209681-247882 GCA_003942145.1 Platysternon megacephalum
CCCCCAAACCTGAAGCAAATACTCACCAGCAACCACACACCAAACAACAAAAACACTAACCCAGGAACCTATCCTTGCAACAAAGCCCGTTGCCAACTCTGTCCACATATCTATTCAGGGGATACCATCATAGGACCTAATCACATCAGCCACACTATCAGAGGCTCGTTCACCTGCACATCTACCAATGTGATATATGCCATCATGTGCCAGCAATGCCCCTCTGCCACGTACATTGGCCAAACCGGACAGTCTCTACGTAAAAGAATAAATGGACACAAATCAGACGTCAAGAATTATAACATTCAAAAACCAGTTGGAGAACACTTCAACCTCCCTGGCCACTCGATTACAGACCTAAAAGTCGCAATATTAAAACAAAAAAACTTCAAAAACAGACTCCAAGGAGAAACTGCTGAATTGGAATTAATTTGCAAATTGGATACCATCAAATTAGGTTTGAATAAAGACTGGGAGTGGATGGGCCATTACACAAGGTAAAACTATTTCTCCATGCTTATCTTCCCCCCCGCCCCCTACAGTTCCTTATATCTCCTTGTCAAGTGCTGGAAATGGGCCATTTTCATTACCACCACAAAGACCTTTTTTTTTTTTTTTTCCCCTCTCCTGCTGACAACTGATCACTCTCCTTATAATGTGTATGGTAAGATCCATTGTTTCATGTGTGTATATATATATCTTCCTTCTGTATTTTCCATTGCATGCATCCGATGAAGTGAGCTGTAGCCCACGAAAGCTTATGCTACAATAAATGTTAGTCTCTAAGGTGCCACAAGTACTCCTGTTCCTTTTTGCGGATACAGACTAACACGGCTATTACTCTGAAACAGGATTCTTTGCTGCTTTTGCAGATCCAGACTAACACGGCTACCCCTCTGATAAATAAAACATAAGTTTATATATCTTTTGGCTATCTTTATAACTACTGTATTCTTAGGATGTGAGAAGGGCCTGTGATACTTAGCATTATTTTAATTTAAATTGTTAAAAGTGAATAAAAAGAAAATTAAAATAGCTTACTCTGCCTTAAACAATTAATCCATTAGAACAATCAACAGCTCCCTAAATCCTCCTTACCCTCCCTCTTCTCCAAAGCATGGGAAAACACACTGACCTTGTAAGCATGCCCCAAAGGTCAGACTTGGGCTTTGCTGGAGCAGGAGAGTAAAGCAAGCGTTAGAGTCCCTCTCTGAAATGTCCTCCAAGCAACATACTCAGTTAAAGACAGAGGATTGTCAGCTTGTATGCCTCAGCTGCTCTCAACTGTAGTTGTATCACATACAGGGAAGAGAGGTCTCACTGAGAGCTCAAACCATTTAAACAAATTTTAAATCAAACCAAAACCTTGAATTACACCCAAAACCAAAACCAGGAGCCAGTGCAAAGGTAGAGTACAGCTGTGATGCAATCCCTGTGGGAGATATCACTAAGTAAGAAGGCTGCCTCATTAGTTGACAATTCCAAATCTTAAAATGCAGCCCTACAATTCAGAGCATTACAGCAATCCAATCTTAAAGTGATGAAAACCCCAGACATCTGAACAAAATAATCACTGACTTCTAGCCAGGTGCAGAAAGAACAAAGCCTGGAGCACAACTGCTACCTAGAAAATCTGGCAACCAAGAAGATTGCTAGGTTGCAAACTCGTGTGACAAATAGCAAACATATTTCTTCCCTCAAAGAGGTTGAAACTACCTCCACTAATTCTTCCAGTTCCTTCTTCCATTCCACAACCATCGCCTCCATTTTGTCTAGATTGAGTATCAATCTGCTCATTCTCAACCAAGCCATAGTCTCAGTTAGGAAGTGGTTGAGTCACTCAATTTGTTGGCTCAGCCTACCAAGAAATGCAGTAGATTCTCCATCACTTTAAATCTTTACATCAAGACTGGATGTCTTTCTAAAAGATACGATCTAGCTCCACCACAAGTTACCACACCCCATGCAGGGATCACCAGGTGAAGTTCTATGGTCTACACAACACAGATTATACAAGATTGATCACAATGGCGAAGGCTTGTCCTAAAAAATGATGAATCTCTGAAACCCACTCAGATATTACTACACAAAGCTGGTGACATTCTGGATCCAAGGCTGAGCTGAACGTTCAAAGACACAGGTAGGCCATTACGTCCAGGGAGATTAAGCATATGATTCAATATCAAATAAACAAGTTTATATCCCAAACATTATAGAGTTTCAGAAGTGAATTTGATATAGTCAACTTTAAATAGTTACATTTTAAAAATGAGTTGAAAGTATTTGCAGGTCCTATCCCTGCCCTTGAGTGCCCCTGCCAGTTTTGTGGGTTACAGTTAGATTCTCTCATTTTAAAAATTTCTCTCTCTCCTGAAAGATCCAAGAAAGCTATAGGGAAACTAACTATACACAAGGTGCTGTCACACACACAAAAGCTGATGAGATAGATTTCCACCTCAAATTCTACAGTTACTGGTCATATCAAAGATTAGTGTAACAAGTAAACATTTTTCATATTAAAGTGCTATTTCTAAACTGAAGGTGTACCTGTAAATGCTTGGTTTCCCCCTCCCCACACCAGTTCTGTAATAGCTATGACATTATAGCATAATACGTAGCACTTTTCAAAGATTAACAATCCCCTTGTGAGGCAAGTATTGCTCCATTTTACAAGTTGGAAAAACTTGTAAAAAAAAGCCGAGATCGGCTGGACCCCAGTTTGAGAAACACTGCAGTACACAGATCCCTGTGCTGTGCTCAGACCACACCTCTCCATGGTGTGTGCTGGGGCTTCAGAGCATTACTCTGGGAGACTTCAGTACAAGAGAAAAACAAAACAAAAACCTTAGGCACACTGAACACCCATTTTTCCTACTACAATTTGAGGCGCCCGGCATGTTACCTTATTTAGTGAATTTCTGCCGGCACTCTGCTGCCCTGAACAAAAGGTCACCTTTAGGTTTTCTCTGTGATATTGCTAATTTCAGACTTTTTGCACGGGTACAACTCAAAGCCTTTTAAAAAAAAGTTACATTTGCAGGCCCTCAACAAGAGGCAAGGCATTTGAGGTAGTGTTTTTTTGGTTTTGTTTTTTAATGAATTTAGTGCAGGGGGAATGTGCCAGATCGATACGATGGAGATCAAAATCTTGTGTCTATGCACAAAACCTATAGCTCATGGATTAAAATCAACAGAAGGGCATACCTCCCTCTCTCACACACACCCACACGCCTCCCCACAATTAATAACCTCTCTCAATTTCAGTCTGGTGCTGATTCAATACTTCACCTCTCTACTAAGTAGAAACAAAGAGGCCAATTAGTGCCAATTGTCAAGGTGATTTATGTGTTTATTTTTATCCGATGTTTGTTTATTTGTATTTATTTCAGGCCAAACAGCTGGACAGGAACAATTTTCAGTCACCTCCAAACTGGACATAGGTGTTGTTTTTTGAAGTTTAATGTATCATAAACTATACCATATGAACAGTCAACGATTGTGCATTTGTGTAGCATTTATATTAAAGATTGATAGTTATAACAACTCTGTATTGCTGTCTGAACAGTATATACTGTGTGCCTCAAGCACACTGCATTACACTGCTGACTATATTGGTTCCAAGGGAGCCATTACATATTTGCTCTATAATCTGCACTTTAAAAGAATGTTTGCTGATATTTCAGTAGGCAAATAAAACCCCAGTTATAAAAGTCCTAACACAGGTACCCATACAACCTTATGTTTTGCTTGGACACTCCAGTATTCCCATTTCTGTGAATTACAAGAAGAATATGAGAGGAATGCAGGCAGACATGGAGAGAAGTTTGAAAAAAAACAAACATTATTTGACTCTCCCAAAGGAAAAATATGATCAAAATTGAAAGTGGCAGTTCATTCTCTGAAAGTTGAATAAGGGGTTCAAATCCATCAAGTAATCAGGGGAGGCTGCTCATAAGGAAAAATAATCCACTTTATCAGTTAAAAAAAGACTCAAAATGGATTATAAATTTGTGTACACCTATATCCTGAAAAGACTACCTCTCAAATACTAGTGTCAGTCTTTTCAGATCAGGGAAAAGGTATACTGGCTGCATATGGGTGAAGTTTGCATTTCTATTGCTCTTGCTGTACCTGTCCTACAGATAAGAGTCTTCAGTCTCCAAGGCTGTTAGACGGGCACCTTTCATCAGCATGGAATTCACATTTAAAAAATCACTAACATATAGTTAACATGATAAAGGTTAAGCTATCGGACACAGGCTGTGTTTTAATACAGCCAAATACAAAGTTATACATCTAGGAACAAGGAATACAAGCCATACCAACAGAATGGGGGACTGTATCCTGGAAAGCAGAGACTCTGAAAAGGTTCTAGAGGTCACAGTGGGCAAGCAACTGAACATGAGCTCCCAGTGCTACGCTGTGGCAAAAAGGGCTAATGTGATCGTTGGATGTATAAAAACAGGAGTAGTGAGTAGGAGCATGAAGCGGATTTTACCTCTGCATATGGTATTGATGAGTCAGATACTGGAATACTGTGTCTAGCTCTGGTGTCCACATTTTAAAAAGAATGTTGAAAAACTGGAGAGGGTGCAGAAAAGACAAAAATGATTCGGGGATTGGAGAAAATGGCTTACTTACAGTGAGAGATTTAAAGAGCTTAATCTGTTTTTAGTTTATGAAAAAGAAGAATGAGAGGTGACTTGATTACAGTGTGTAAATATTTTCACAGGGAGAAAATACCAGATACAAAAGGAGTCTTTAATCTAGCATAGTAATACATAAAAAGAACCAGTGGCTAGAAACGGAAGTCAGACAAATTCAAATGAGAAATAAGGCATAAATTTTTAACGGTATGAACAAAATACCAAGGGAAGTGGTGGATTTTCCACATCTTAATGTCTTCAAACCAAAAATGGCTGGATATCTTTCTGGAGGATAGGCTTTAGCCAAACAAGTTATTGGAGTTAATACAGGGTTAAATAGGTAAAAGCGATATACAGGAGGTCAGGCTAGATGACCTAATGGTCCCTTCTGGCATTAAACTTTTTGAATGAAAATCTTGGAGGGGAATCTTCTTGGATTTTGTATATTTCTTTATTTTCTGGCTTGCTTCAGACGTCATAAACCTTATGAGACAGTCTAGGAGGACTTTGCAGGGAAAGATTAATGGACAGAGTCAAATATGAACTAAAGCTCACTCTAATATTGTATTCAATAGGTTCTTATACCACAGCCATCTGAGCGCCTTCATCGTGCAGTAAGCAAGATTGCTACACAGCTGTTGTGTTTGTTGTCTCGTCCTCTCCCAGGGGAGAAGCATGTACAGTAAATTATCTTGGTTTAGTATACTTTCAGGTTGTTGGTTTTAATATACATTTTGCTATATATTTATGTCAGGGAAGGCAGGATCAAAGAAATGTGCATTGCGCACTTGAAGCAGAAGGTGGAGAGGTTCATCATGATCCACATTTCTCCGGCCTGCCTCCTCACTTTACAAGCAACATTAAACGTGTATTAACCAGATGCATTGTGATGCTTATCATGTAAATAGATTACTTTTGTATAAAAGTATGGTCTATGATGACACTGAATTTTAACTGTCGTGAAAACAAAATACACTTTGGTTCATTTGCCCATTATTATCCAGAAAAACCCATTTGTGCCTGAAGATAAAGATTGTGTCATATCTTTGCACTTCTGCAGATCAAAAGATGTTCCTAAATAAATTCACCATATCTATCAGTCTGGGAGCATGTGTAATTCCGTGGGCAAGTTAATGATAGAAAGGAAAGGGAGGTGTCATTTGATTTGTAAAAATCATAATTTCAGTGGTATCATCCTCTGTGGCATGGCAAGTGGAGGGACTTGCTGCCCCCTCAGCTTCAGATCTTTCAGTTGGTGGATATTTTGATAATACGTCTCTGGAAATGGGTCAAGTTAGGTATCATTCGAAAGCCCTTTCTCCCACAAACACAAGGTACAAAACATGACAAGTCTAGAACAATTATGTAAATATATATTCAAGAAAATGTTTAAAAAAATCAACTTTTTAAAATTATACGTTAACATGGTGTTAACAGGTAGTCCTCACAAAGTTAATACAGTACCGTCAGTCACGGGCCACAATTTATCAATTAATGCTCAGAACATCATACCTGATCAATTTTTTTAATGTTAGAAATGACTAAAAATGGAAGGAGTGCTTCAAGTTGATTTGCCATAATCAGCAAAAAGAGAAGACAGCCCGCATGGGTTGGTGGGATTTTTAAAAAAAGTCATGAAAATTATAGGCTTTAGATGGCATTATGGGATGGGGACAATTGCATGCTGGGAAGCTAACCCCTTGCTCACAGTCATCCCCGCGCAACTCATTTCTGCCCCACTATGCATTTCCAAACTTCCCAACAGAGTGTGCTGGACGGTGGTGTGTCGCACACTAGGATACCCCCCAAGGTGCACTACACTGTGCATCGACACAAGCACTCCTGGTGAGTATGTGCAACTCTGATGCAAGCAGCCAAGTGTGCACACTCACCAGCAATATACTAACAGTGGGCTGCCTTTATGCCAACATAACTTGCAAACAAAGTTTGTAGTATAGACATGGTCTTAGACTAGATCTACAGCACAGATCGGAATAATTCCCAATTGAAGTGCTCTGACAGAACTGTTTTAAGCACAAACTATTCACTGCAACCACACTAGCTATACTGAGTTGTACCATGAAGCTTTGTCCTGTGTCCCTACTAGTGCTGCTCTGAACTACTTCAGTTACAGTTCCCTCTGGGTACCTATCCCACAGTTCACTGCACAGCTCCCAGAAGCAGCGGACTCAGAGATTCTGAAAGACTGGTACACTATGAGACAATAGTGGGAGGAGTATCTGAACAATTTCAGTTCCATTCCCACTGGCAACAGATGCATGCAGGCTGAATTGGTTCAGACTAAATCAGGTTTGCTTTCAGCAACTCTAAATACTGGGTTGGAAAGGGGCAACAAGTGGCTAGTCAAAGTTCGGGGCCCTGGAGATATTCCAGTTGGAAGTAGAAATTGATGGAGTCTGATATTTTCTTTGATGCAATCTTGTTTATTTACAAAGAATGTACAAAGTCCTGTGTCTCTGAATGCAGAAGGAACCAAGAACAAAAGGAGTATTTTCTGAGCTTACACAGCCAGCAAGCCTCTTTATTTAGCCAACACCAGACCCAAAAGCTCTCTTTCTAGCTTTTTCTAGGGTCAAACTTTGCTTACAAACTTTGCTTTTTCACTAGGAGGGTGGTGAAGCACTGGAATGGGTTACCTAGGGAGGTGGTGGAATCTCCTTCCTGAGAGGTTTTTAAGGTCAGGCTTGACAAAGCCCTGGCTGTGATGATTTAGTTGGGATTAGGTCCTGCTTTGAGCAGGGGGTTGGACTAGATGACCTCCTGAGGTCCCTTCCAACCCTGATATTCTATGATTCTATGTTAACAGAACTCACACCTATCAACCTCAACGGGGTCAAGATTTCACCCAGCTCATAACAGTACTGATCCAAATGATATTGTGTATGTGTGTAAACAGTTTGAGCACTTTTACATGCAGATGCAAGGGATGTTACAAATTTGCTAGGGGGCACCACATAGCTCTTGCAAGAGTAAATTTTCTCTTGTGTAGAAAAGATATTTAATCTCAAAATACTTTACAAATCTACTTTACAAAGTGCTCCTGAGTTGGTATTAACCCCATTTTACCAATGAGGAAACTGAGACTTGCCTAAAGTCAAACAGGAAGTCTGTGGCACAGCCACTAACAGAACCTAGAACTCCAAACACCCAGTCAGTCCTGTGCTTTAACTGAGGGCTTGTCTACACTACGCAGCTTTTAGCGACAAGGCTGTGTCGACACAGCCTTGTCGCTAAAAGTCAGCATGTGTGAACGCTATTGGTACAGCCCCGCGAGCGGCATAAGCTTTGTCCGCAGGAGCGACAAAGCCACGTTCACAATGCTGCCTGCGTTGGCAAAACTTGTGTCTTTCATGGGGGGGCTTAAGTACCCGCAAAAGACAAAAGTTTTGGCAACAACATCGCAGTGTAGACAAGCCCTAAAAGTAACATTTTGAATGATGGTGCATCAATGGCTATCAATTAATCCAAGAGCAGATATGTAGCACTATTGACCTTGTCCCACATCTGCTTCTATGTTCCTTACTTATGGGCTGTTCTCCTAGCATAGCAAATTCTTACACATTTCAATACAGAGCTCATCTGCTCTGTTCTCATGGGCAGACGGGAAAAGAAGAGAGGCAACACAAAGGATATGCAAGTGCAAAGGCTTCAAGACTAGATTATTCACCACTAAAAGTCCACATTTGTCAATCACTACCACACAGTGATGGCAGAGACCTATTCTACAGGGACAAACTAGAGCACACAACATGTAACTGGGAGCAACTGCTGACAAAGGCAGACTTTTCCCAGCCATCACTATGTGATTTGCTAGTGTTTCTGTGGCCCCAAATGCCATCAGATATGCCAGGCAAGGCTGCAGTTAACACCTGAGCAGGAGGGAAAAGGACCGGCTTGTAACACATGCTGGCTTTAAAGGTCATTGTGACATTACTGCCCAAAGCTCAATCTAGTTCCCTGCAGGAATTAAATGTCAAGACACACAAACCCCACTCCCCAGAGCTGGAGCCACCAAGGGGCTGCAGAGGACCCTGGACAAGGAGTGATGTGACCCAAGCCAGAAGAGTGCGGATGAGCAGGGCATGACACTCCCCATCCCAGCACCCCATCCCCACAGCACCCCCAACTCCACACTCCCCAGCCCCCTCCCCGGCTCAGCACCCCCGGCTCCACACTCCCTACCCCCCGCCCTTCACTCAGCACCCCATCCCCACAGCACCCCCAACTCCACACTCCCCAGCTCAGCACCCCCAGATCCACACTCCCCACCCCCTCCCCTCACTCAGCACCCCACTCCCACGGCACCTCTAACTCCACTCTCCCCACCCCCTCCCCTCACTCAGCACCCCACTCCCACAGCAACTCTAACTCCCCACTCCCCGCCCCTCACTCAGCACCCCACCCCCCCAGCACCCCTAACCCCACTCTCCCCCCCCCCCCCCCCCCCCCTCCCTCAGCCCCCCACCCCCACGGCACCTCTAACCCCACTCTCCCCACCCCCTCCCCTCACTCAGCACCCCACCCCCACAGCACCCACAGCCCCACTCTCCCCACCCCTAGCACCCAGACACCCCCTGGCTCCTCCCCTAACGCCCCCAGCCCCGCCGGACGCGTCTCTCACCTGCGGGCCGGAGGCGGCACCTGGCTCCGGGCTGGGGCCAGCGAAGCGCAGCGGCCCCGTCTCGCCCCCGGGCGCATCCTCCTGGCAGGGCGGGAAGGCGGGGCGGGGGGCGCGCTCCCGCGACGCAGAGAAAAAGGATTGTGCGCGCTCCCGCGGCGCTGGGGTAAATCCTGGGCGCGGCCCCTTTGGCAGCACGATGCAGCGCGCGCCGGCCGGGCTCCGCGGGAGACACTCTGCCCACCCCGGCAGTTCGTGCGCATGCGGGGAAGGGAGGGGCTCTTCCAAGCCTTAAAGGAGCCGCGTCGAATTTCACAGCCCCTAAGGATAGTTAAAGTAGAATAAGATCTTCCCCACTCCCTTAAACAATTGCCCTATTGAATGAACGAGGTGTGAATGAGGAAGGCAGCACCTCCAGCCAGCTGCAACCCTTGGAGAGGGGATGGAAGCCAAACCCAAGGACAATAAAACCTGCCAAGTGGGCTCATTAAAGAAGATCAGACATATTGACAGCCTTGGGGGTTAGAAGCCAGCACCTTCTTTTGGAAACACCCTCTTTTGAACAGCAGTGGGACAACACCCAGAGGGAAGCAGCACAAAGAACCAAGGGACACAGCTACAGATTTTGAAGCTGGTACAGATTTGCATGAGAGGGAAGCTGCTATAAAAGTGAGGTGTCTTGCACAGGACCCCGGGTCTCGTCTTGTCAACATCGGAGCATCGATCCGGCTCCACCCTCCCCCATCTAACTCACCTGGCCAGTGCAGTTAAGGGGAGCAACTATTTGGTAACAACAACAAGACGGAGTGTGCTTGTGTGTGTGATATCTATATATCATATGCATATAATACAGTGTTAATGAATACATGTATTACTAATGAATGTGGCGTTTTGCCTTATTCCCCCTGAAAAGATCCTGCACAGCACTTTTGAGTACAACACCTCAACCTGTACACACACTGCCTCAGTGCCTCCTCCACTCCCCACTACCTCAGCACCCCCTCATACACTTCCCACCTCAGCCCACACCCCCACATCTCAGAGCCCACCCCCACTGCCTCACCCCTCCCTCCCCCTCCGACCCATTATGACACTGTACCTCAAAGCAGCACCCTGGAACCCCCATATTCACCACTGTCATATAATTGTTTTGTACAAAGTATATCGTGTGAGGTATAATTTGTAAAGTCTTGATCCACTGAACACGAATAGCCTGTTAGATTGTGTGCGCTATCATTGTATGTGAAGTTGTTAAGTATTGCTATGTGTGTTACTGAAATAGGTCTTTCAGTTGCAATCAAGGCATAGCCATCACTAGCCAGACAGGCGTTAATGGCTCATCAACACCTAATCCACTATCCTACAGACTCCCCATGGGGGCGGACTAATCCAGGTTACAACAAGGATCTTTCTAGCAGCTGGAAGAAAGTATAAGAGGAGAGTGGTCATCACTCCCCGCCCCATCTCAACAGCTGGAGGGACATCTGGAAGACAAAGACTTCAAACTGTGTACATTTGGTCCCAGTCTGGAAGGGGGTCTAGGCTGTGTATTGAGGAATTGTAACCAGCTTGTACCATCTGTTAGGGTGAGAGAGTGCTTGATTCAAATCCTGCTTAGTCTGTTTAAGTTAGAATTCAGACCTCAAATTTATTTATATTTCTTAGGTAACGGACTTTGATCTCTATGCCTGCTACCTATAATCACTTAAAATTTGTCTGTAGTTAATAAATCTTTTATATTTTACCTAAAACAGTGTGTTTAGGTTAAAGTGCTTGGGGAATCTCAGCTCAGACTACAAAGGCTGGCGTGTGTCCATTCCACACTGAGGGAGTGGTGAATTTGGGATTGAGTTTACACTGGTCAGATTTCTGAGCAGTACAAGACGGTAGAGTTCTGGGGTGTGAGACTGGAGAACTGTGGGGAATTGGCTGAAGCCTCCCTATTGATGTATCGTTCGTGAGTGGCTGGGAGATCATTCATGAACTCAGATGTGTCCTGCCTGTAGATGGCTGTGTCAGTGCAGTGCCTATCAGAGGCTCCTAGCTTGACATGAGTATTACAGGGAGGGGCAGCCCAGGTTGGCGGGGTTGGAGGACTCCGCGGTCCCATGGTCCAGGTTGCACTGCAGGGACCCTGTCACATTTCATACACCCTGCCTCAACATCCCCCACTCACACCCCACCTCTGTGCCCCATATTCTGCCTCAGCATCCCTCCATAGAATCTGCCTCAGCACCCCCACACACCACCTCTGTGCCCCCCACATACACCCTCCTCTTCAGCACCCTCAATGTTCCCCTCCCACCCTGCCTCACTGCCCCTCACACACACAATCTCAACACACACACACACCCCATCTCAGTGCCCCAGCTGCATGGGTGGCAGGAGAGATGAGCCAGCCCAAGTGCATACCGAAGGTTTCAGATGGGATTGTAAGTGGGGTGATTTGCCCGACCCATCACCCCTGTAGCCATGGCTACACTTTATTTTGATTGCTCTACCTCGATCAGAGCTAGTACAGGTATGGCCACCGGAGCTGGAAATTACACCTCCAGTTCCAGTGTAGAAATACCGGGGCTACATTAGCAGTTAGTAATGACTACGCACAGGAATTACTCCTCTCTCCCCCCCACCCCCCCGAAAGTGCATGGAAAGGATGGAGAAATGCCCTTTCTACAGTGTTGCTAAAGCTGTAGTGAATCTTGTGATAGTTGGTATGTTTCAGAAAGCCCCAGCTCCTGGTGTCATGTGATTACATGAGACTCTCAGCTTCCTTAAAAAAAACCAAACAAAACAAACAACAAAAAACACTTTCAGCCTTTGCGATTGCAGCTAAAAGCTTGAAAACATGACCCACCTGTGACCTCAGGCTCAGAGACCAGAAAGTAAAGAAAAAGATCCAACTTTTTATTTTTTAAAACCTCCTGCATTTTAAGACAAGCTAATGATTTTGGGGCAGGTTGATCATTTCTGAACCCTGGGGGTTGGCCACTCCCATCAGTGCAGCAGATGTGGGCGGGGCACACCTTTCAACTGGCCTGAATTGTGAAGGACATCCCACATCCGGCCCTGATTTTTAGTCGTCCTGTGGTCTCTCATTGCCATTGCAAAGTACCTGATTCAGGCTATTCAGCTGCTGTTGCCAGTTCCCCCAGCAGCTCCGCCGCTGCTGTTTAGCGAGTTAACGTGCCCACCTGCCCCCTTCCTCTCCCCTCGGCTGGCTGTGTGGTGCGCTAGGACGCTGGGGACGGCTGCCCTTACAGGGAGTCACTCGCAGTGCAGTGGCAGCACAGTTAGCAGCTTCTCTGCAGGGAACAGAACCAAGCTTTGGTCCCCATGGCTGGCACGTAGCAGGCCCTGCCTTCAGGCAGCAGGGGGAGGGAAGGGGGGTTGGGTTGGTTTTGGAAGGGAGACTGGGTGGTTTTATCTGCGTGGCTCAGGAGGACTTCACGATGACGCTGATGAAGAAGTTACTCCCCATGTGCAGTAACTGCGGTTGAGATGTGTCCGCCTCTGGGTGCTCCACTTCACGTGCGCATGTGGCTCTTGAGCCTTGAGCAGAGATGTTCAGGTAGCATGGTCTGTTTGGCCCACCTGTGCGCCCTATGCCGCCTCATGCTGGACAGCGGGGATAGCCAGGGGTGCCTGGGCGAACCACCCTCAGTTCCTTCTCCACCCACACATCCTTTAAGGAACAGTCCGAAGGAGGGCGGGTAGTGGAGCACCCAGCAGGGGACAAATCTCGACTCATGGAACGCAGCCGAGACCTGTGGTGGTTAGGGCTGGTCCTTCCTGGCAAGGTTGCAGGACTGGCTCCAGCTTATGATAGGCCCATGACGAGGGTTGGCCCACACACTCTGGGGCAGAGGTAACCCAATTACCGTTCACCCACAGCTTTTGTTAGCCGTATGGCCCACACATTCAAAAATGGTGGGGCAGATACACACACGAGTATCAGGAGATATTTTAAAATACACTTTAGGTTCTGTTTTTCTGCCCTCTGGTTGCTGAGCCTGTAGGTCACAGTTTCAGGCTTTTCTCTGCAACCATGAGAGCTAAAAACAGTCAGTTACCAAGACCCTCTTGATTCCAACAGCAGGGTTTTTTAAAGAAAAACACCAAATATCACAAGAGCTGGCAATGCTTATTCTTGAGCAAGTCTGCAGGAGGACACTTCTCGGGGATTACAAGCATCCTAACAAATTTACACTAAATCAAAAGAGGCAGAAATCAGAATGTCCACACAGGTCTGCAAAATAACCAAAGTGTGAACTAAACCCAATTTAAGGCATTTTGGTGCCACTATCTGTAGACCAGCCCCCAGATCCACGGGAGGAGGGGGAATAAAGTCCACTACTGCATTGTCTTCTCCCCCATCCCCCTGTGATGCTGATCATTTCACAACAAACTCGGTAGTGTTAGCATCCCATGCAAGCCAGTGAGGCAGCGGAGGGGGGGTGCGTGCATGCATGGGGTGGGGGGTTAACTTGGGGAGACAACAGATAACCCTGATTGCATAAATAAAGCGCAGACTCACAAAGCACACATCTCCACACCAGCTCTTGCACATGGATGTGTATTTTAATAAAAATAATCCTGTCAAAATACAACAGAATGTTACCATATTTCCAGTACAGTTTTACATTTTTTTTCTTCAGTTAAAATTCCCCCCCTTTTCGAGGGTTTCATGCTAGCATTGGGTAACTTAATTCACAAATACTAAGCTTAGACTGAACCAATGTGCACAACTTGCAGAATGTCCATTTAGCCGATGTTATTAACAAAGAGGATAAATCTGGAAGAGCAAAGACTCTGCTCACTCACTATTTGTATTGTGGATTTTTTATTTATTTATTTATTTTATAGCCGACATGGCTGGTAAAAAGGAAACAAAACCAAAGTGTCCTCACATTCCACGCTGGAGCTGAACTTTTCATACCTGAGTTTTGAGCCGTCGGAAGAAGAAAATTAAATTACGATGTATACTTCATTGGATTGGTTTTCCTTTTTAATATACTGTAATACAGAAATTGAAGATGTCATCAAAACCCTCCTACTGCCAGGCGTTCCACACGGTGCCGTCTACAGAGCCAAGAGGAGCACAGGTGCACACATGGAAAATAAAAACCCAACTCAAATCACTAGAGAGGATATTAACCTTAAATAGTGTCACACTGACGTAGTATTTAGTTTTAAAATTTTCTGTAAAAAAACCCCAAGCCCCCAAAGGCATTCATTTGTTTCAATTTCCAACTTCAAAGTGACGAGAGCCCACCGTGCAAAACCCAACTCCCTCATTGTGCTCTTCCTACTAATTTGGGATAAAGCCCTCCTGGGTCCTGGCATTTGTCTTTTGAAGCATGTGGGGAACAGAAGAAAAACAAAGCAGTTGAGGGTGGTTCTAAGAGGAATGGGGTGTCGTGTGGACATTTGGAATATGTCTGTAACATGTGGACATATGGAACATGTCTTGTGATTTAAAGTGCAAAACCCCCACAGTGATCTGGTTGCTGTGAGTAAAAGGGGGTTAAAACAACTGCCTGTAAAGTAACGTTTCATTTTAGATCCTCCTCTTACATGATCAGCTTCCCAGGTGCACACCCAGAACCAGATCCCAACCACAGCACTGCCCCAAGGCTGGCGTTGTGAACTATGCGTCCAGGACGTGTTGTGGGTGCTCTCTGGCTAGGGTGACACTTTCCATCTCACGTTACTAGCCGGGGTGCACAGAGCTGGCAACAGACTGAATAACACTGGCTCATCAGAGAGAAAGGAGCCACGGGGCATTCATTCACCTGCTGCTGCTGCTGACGGACACTTGGGGGGCAAATGTGAGCCCTCACCGAAGAGACCCAGGGCTTCCTCTTGAGGCGGCCGCTGGCTCCCACCCCTCTTGAGGCCTGCTCTAAAACGCCTCCCAAGCCTGGCTCTTGGAGGTCAGGGGGCCCCATCTCCCTACCCAGGGAAGGGACACTGCTCAATGGCAAGAGCCGACCGCCTGGCATTTCCCTCTGACCCTCGCGCTCTTGAAGGCGTGGCAAGGTGCTGGGCCACAGCACTGCAGTCCCCCAGCCGGGACCGTGCACAAATCACAGCAGGAGAGACGAGTCACAACCACCTCGCCTCCTCGGACCAACGGCAGCCCCAGCTCAGTCGACCTGCCGCGTGCCATGGGGGTTTGGAACCAGTTTAAAGAAGAACCCCGACCAGGCCTCATTAACTAGGAAGCAGATTCAGAGGCAATTTAGGGGCAGTTCTTTACAAATGTACATTGCCCTTAACGGCATGCACAGCAGCTAGGGGCGTGCATGAACAGCCAGCTGGATGCTACTGCTAACAGCAGCATGTGGGGCTTTCCATCTGTGGAGCTTTCCAGCCGTGGCTCTTAAAGCACTTAAAGGAGCACTGGGGAAACGGAGACCCAGAGAGGTGAGGCGATTTGCCCCAGCTCACAGGAGGCCAGCGGCAAAGATGCGGAATAGAGGCCAGAGCTCCTGGGTTGCAGTCCAGAGCCCTGCCCGTGGCCCAGGCTGCCTCCTGTAAGAGGAGCACGCTCAGCTATCTGATTTGTGCGCAGTCTGGCATGCAGCACAACGGCCTTCCCCGAGCTCTACCAGTTTAACCCAGGCTGTGATGTGGCGCTGGGTTGGTGTAGCTCGGTGTGGACTCTCTCCCTTCAGTTTAAACCTGGCTTGGAGCAGTTCAGCTAAACCCGTTTAACATCACACTTTCCCCAGAGCAGCTCTTGGCATAGACCAAGCCCAGGTCTCCCTCTGATGGAGCCGCAGCTAACGCCCACCCGCAGCAGTGACCGAGCGGGGCAGTCAGCTGCACAGAGCGTGGGGAGCAATCCAGCAATACTTGTGGACGGGACCCGTTCTCCTCCACATGCCATGCGTGCAGCTAGTGTCCCCGGGCAGTGTCCTGCTGCCGGAGAGACGCGCACTGAGCACTGGGAACTGCCTGGCGCTAGTGGGGGCAGGAAGTGGTAACTGAAAGGTCTGGAAATAGCGAGATAAGGCACAAAATAAGTCAACATCCTCCCCTGGCAACTGGTGCGGTGAACATACATGAGCAAGTCCTTGCTGAGAACCAGCCTCCAGGCTGCGTTGCCCCCCCACGGGATAGGATGGGGAAGTGCAGCCAAGGTGAGCGTGTCTGTCCATTTTCCTGCCAAGCCTTGGCAGGAACTGCTGGACAGACCAGGGCCCCTCTCTCGGGCAGGGACCCCATGGCCAGCCAAGCCCCGGCCCACGCACAGGCAGCTGCCAATGTTCAGTTTGATTCCAACGTGAATGACAATGGCACTTATCCAGCCAGCCCATTTCCAGCGAGGGCTGGTCCCATCACCGCAGGGCTGAACCGCGCACACCCCAGACTGCCCCTGAAGAGACGCATGGCAGGACCTGGCCCATGGGAGAGGGACTGGCTGGTCCAATGGGTCTTTTCCATCTCTAGACTCTGCAGGAAATACCCCATGTGACCCACAGGGGGATTCCGGTCTCAGATTGACACTGGTGTAAAACATTCGATTCAGTGGAGTTAGCCTGATTTACAGGAAGAACCGAGGCAGGCCTGCGGGGTCTGCAGGCGTCTGGAGGCAGAAGGGCAGGGGATTCGGGAAGTAGTGATGCCTCCTGAGGCACATTAGCTCCCCAAAGACAGCTACGGACGTGCCAGGAACAGCCCAGCCACTCCTCAAGCCAGCAGGCTCCAAACTTGGGCAACCCAGCCCTTCTGCAAGGAGTCTTGTTACACCCAACTGCTACAGCCACAGGCGTGAGCCCAGGGCACGGCCGCCCTAGAGGAAAGCACTGCCCCTCTCTCAGGAGCCTGCCCTACATGCCAGGTACCCACCGCTGCTGCAGTCAGGAACAGGGGCCACAGTGCAGGAGGGCACTGGGATGGCTGCAGCTCCTCCCAGGGCTGGATCCATGCAGCTGCTTTACCAGCAACACCCTGGGAGGAAATGGCCCAGCGGGCTCCTCGACAGGGCCAAGTGCCTAAATAGCAACCACAGCTGCCCAGCCTATCAAAGGGGGTGAACGGAGTCACTGTAGAGCAGGCCTTGAAACTCATCCAGCAGCACCAGGCAAAGCGTGGTTCATCCACACTTCCCCTGGGGAACCATGGCTCCAACCAGAAGGTCAGAATTTGTCCCAGGCCACCCTCAGATGAAGCCCCCAGCCCAGCTGATCCCCTCAGACCCTCCTTTCCCACATACACACAGGACACCACAGCCTCCGGGAGCCAGAGCCACGGGGCAGGAGAGCTGGCACCAACCAGCCTCTGCTTCTGCCCTTCCCTGCGCCACTGAGTGCATGCTACAGAGAGCCAATGGCGCAGACATCTGTCGCCCTCATGCCAGCGTCCCATGGCACCCTCTGGACTTACTAGACACTGGGCTATCGGGGCACGCTCACACCTGAAGCACACTCAACATTACGGACCTGAAAACAACAGGGCTGGAGCCCAGAGAGGAGTGAGTTTAGAAAGGCTCCTGGGTGTTGTTCCCCATTACCAGCCTAGCACGACTGTCCTATGGCCTGTCAGTCACTTGCTGATGACATCCCCTGACCAACACAACCCCGTGGGCACAGAACCTCAGGGAAGCAGGTTTGAGGAGTTATCTATACTGCAGAGACGTGGGATTTTAGTCACTCAGATCCAGCGGTGGGCAGGATCCTTGTGAAGGAGGAAGCTCTCAGTTCCCTGCACGCCAATCGGCTCACAGCCCACCAGAGACCCTGACCCCACTGGGTTATTCCTTATACACTGATGAGACAACAAGGGGGGAAAAGGCACATGTGTGGGGCCAGCACTCAGATGGAGCCAGGAGAGCGCTCTGGGATTATGGTGTAAATTCTGACTGGACCCCAAGCCATCCTCTCCTGGAGCCTCCCTACCTCTTTCCTGACGCCATGGTGCCACTAGCCAAACAATGTAGGTAGGGGAAGCTGGCACACCACCTCTGCCACTCTGCTGATGCCCCTCAATCCAGCTCCCCACCCCACCCCCAAACTCTGGCAACACCCATCAGTCCTGCCCCACAGCTCCCAGAAGCCCCTGCCCCACCACTGCCAATGACCTTGAATCCTGAGCTGTAGCCGCTGCTATTCCAGCCTGGGGCTCTCCTGAGCCCAGAGGTCCAAACGCAGCACCGTGGTGCCCACCAGGGGATTCCAACGACACCTCTCTCCCAAGCAAAGGAAGTCAGGGTGAAACCGTCCCCCAAGGAGAGTGGGTGCGGCGACTCCGCCCCCCTGCACAGAGCCACCCAAAGGGCACCTTCCCCAAGGCTCCCGGGTCTGAAGCCAGCCCGTCGGAGGAAGCTGCCACACGCCCACGTGGTAACCCCTCTTCAGTGAAAGCTCGTTGCCCCAGGCTGTGCGTGATGGGTCCCTTTACTAGGGAGCCTGAAACCAGCGAGCTGTGCACTTCTGCAGCATCCTCACAGCTCACCCCAGGGGTCCATGCAAACCAGAAGCAAAACTCCACTCAGTCATTCCGGTGCTTGCTCCAGGGACCAACATCCCTGTCTGGGCTGCCATCTGGGGAGTGCTGCAGACCCTTCGGAAAGGTGCAAGTGGGAGTGTGGAGCTTTGCGGCCAGGGGCCGCTAACAGGGAGTTTCGAGAGGGAGTTTGGAAGGAGAATGGGAAGGGGGCGAGGTACACTTGCCATTCTTTAAAACCTTTACACTAAACTATAATCAAATCTTCTTGATTTAAACAAAACCCCCTCTCATTAACCTAGGTAGCTGCAGGAGACAATGCAGGCAGAAGCCCAGCAGCAGAGTGGGGGCTATCCAGTTTATAGCACTGAGTGCAGCATGTCTGATTACCTGCCCCATGGGCGGGTGGCGTATGTGTGCATTCGGTGCAAGGAGCTCCTGGCCCTCGGAGACCGCGTACGGGCTTTGGAGGCCAGGGTGGCGGAACTGGAGGAGCTAAGGAAAGCAGAGAGGTATGTTGATGAGGCTTTCCGGGACACTGTAGAATTGTCCCACCTCCGCTCAGACAGCCCCTGCGCTGTTAAAGAGGATGAAAGGCTCAGGGAAGGAGAGCAACGGGATAGGAGGGAAGATCCTTTCATGGATTGAGAACTGGTTAAAAGACAGGGAACAAAGGGTAGGAATGAATGGTAAATTCTCAGAATGGAGAGGGGTAACTAGTGGTGTTCCCCAAGGGTCAGTCCTAGGACCAATCCTAGTCAACTTATTCATAAGTGATCTGGAGAAAGGGGTAAACAGTGAGGTGGCAAAGTTTGCAGATGATACTAAACTGTTCAAGACAGTTAAGACCAAAGCAGACTGTGAAGAACTTCAACAAGAACTCACAAAACTAAGTGATTGGGCAACAAAATGGTAAATGAAATTTAATGTGGATAAATGCAAAGTAATGCACATTGGAAAAAATAACCCCATCTATACATACAATATGATGGGGGCTAATTTAGCTACAACTAATCAGGAAAGAGATCTTGGAGTCATCGTGGATAGTTCTCTGAAGATGTCCACGCAGTGTGCAGCGGCGGGCAAAAAAGCAAACAGGATGTTAGGAATCATTAAAAAAGGGATAGAGAATAAGAGGGAGAATATCTTATTGCCCTTATATAAATCCATGGTATGCCTACATCTTGAATACTGCGTACAGAGGTGGTCTCATCTCAAAAAGGATATAGTGGCATTAGAAAAAGTTCAGAGAAGGGCAACTAACATGATTAGGGGTTTGGAACAGGTCCCCTATGAGGAGAAATTAAAGAGGCTAGGACTTTTCAGCTTGGAAAAGAGGAGACTAAGGGGGGATATGATAGAGGTATATAAAATCATGAGTGATGTGGAGAAAGTGAATAAGGAAAAGTTATTTACTTGTTCCCATAATATAAAAAATAGGGGCCACCAAATGAAATGAATGGGCAGCAGGGTTAAAACAAATAAAAGGAAGTTCTTCACACAGCGCACAGTCGACTTGTGGAACTCCTTGCCTGAGGAGGTTGTGAAGGCTAGGACTATAACAGGGTTTAAAAGAGAACTGGATAAATTCATAGAGGTTAAGTCCATTAATGGCTATTAGCCAGGATGGGTAAGGAATGGTGTCCCTAGCCTCTGTTTGTCAGAGGGTGGTGATGGATGGCAGGAGAGAGATCACTTGATCATTACCTGTTAGGTTCACTCCCTCTGGGGCACCTGGCATTGACCACTGTCGGCAGACAGGATACTGGGCTCGATGGACCTTTGCTCTGACCCAGTCTGGCCGTTCTTATGTGTATCGTGGTGGGGCCTGGCTGCAGCACTAGAGCAAAGAGGTCTCAGCATGGCCTGTTATTCGACTTAGAGGCTCTCTCGGAGCTTGACCATGGCAGATTGTCAGTCATTCCTGCAGCGTGCCCAGGGATCAGACTGCATGTCCTGAGCTCTCGGTTCTGGCTCTCCAGACCGGCTGCGTGCTGTTCTCTGCAGAGTAACACTTTTTATTCATTTTTTGTAGGGAAAAAGAAGCTAGTTTGAGCCATTTTCCATCCCAGCTGCTCAAAGGACAGCAGCATCACGTACAAGGAGATTTCACAGCCCGTTTGCCTGCGATGAGAACGGTGAGATTTTGGACATTTCAAACACAATTTACTCCACACAGATGCAGTAGCAGGCCCAAGTCAGCTGTGAATTTTTTCATGTGCACTAAAGGTTGCTATGTTGTCATGTTCCAGACTGATCCAATGTTACACTGGAACGGCTCCGGAGCCCCTGTGGTTACCTAAGGCGCATTTTAAAGTGCTCCTTGACAACCTAGAGTCATTAAGAAAACTGCTGTCGTGACAGAAGTGTCATAATATTCCTTTAACCCAAGAAGCCAGAGCCAAGCTTCCAACCACTAGAACTTGAGAGCAAGATCTGCAGAGTCAGTCGGTTACGTGGCCAATTCAGAGACGGGTCAGCTATGAAGGAAAAATCAGCCTGGAGGATCTTGAATTGAATTGGAGATAAGCAGGGCACTAGGAATGAGGAAGAGAAGCACTGTTTCCTGATGCCAGGCTCAATGATCTGCCCTTACTATGGCAGGAATGGCTGAGTATTCACAATTGCACTAACCAGTCGTTGTGGAGTTGGACATGGAACTGACCCGGAATGCAAGACAAGGATGGCTTATCCAACGTGAACAACCTTTAGGAGAACTGGCTGAAGGCATGGAGAGGCCAGTCCATCACATCTCCAGATACCCCAGAGGAGCTACCAGAAGTCTTAGCCCAAGAGCATATAGATGCTTTACCTGTAATGAACAAGAAACTGAAGATAAAACAATTGCTCTAGAAGAGTAAATGCAACTGTGGAGTAAGAAGCTTTCTAACAGTTCTGCCAAGGAAGAAAGTGATCCATGGTGCAAGGCCAATACAGGGACCCAAGGGGACAGCTGCACAATGTATGACAAGGAAAAGGCACTGCTTAAAGGAAGTGGCAACTACTACAGTACTGAGCAGCAAAAAGCACAACCTCCAGGGAATCTCTGGAAAGGAAGTGGTGACGTTGTTACAAAGGGGGGAAGAGAGGCCAGCTGCAAGCCAGGACGAAAACAGCTCAAGCTGACCAGCCACTGGGGCTGTCCCCGTCCTTGAGGGATATGGTTAGGTAAGTAAGTGTAGACCCAACCTACCTAACCCAAACTGGCAAACCCCAGGCCAAGAGAGGACGTTGAACTGGGGGCTGAAAAGCAGGTCTGCTGTAAGAGATACTGTGAATACAAGTTCTAACGCCAGGCTGGCTTTAGCAGATGCTAATGCAGCAACCCCTGCCTGTTGTTTATACTGGACTGTGCAAGCCAGGCCCAGTGGTTGGTGATGAGGCTGCAGGAAGAGGGAAGATTCCTCCCAATCAGTGCATCTACAGAAGAAGCATTTTCAATTCTACATGTTCACCAACAGGTGGCGCTAGCCATTTACACATTAGTTATGATTTCACAATGGACCCTTCACCCCCTTGCCTTCCATCCCACCCCCCTCAATCTGTCTGCAAAGGATTTACCTTTAGTGTTCCCTCATCACCACCACAGGCAGGCTCTGCAGCATCCAACCCCTCCTCCACCAGGCCCTCAAGCATTTGCTGCAGCTACACCATCAGCAAAAGCAGTCGTGACGCAGGCTCTGGGCTTCAGCAGAGAGGTGCCCCCTGGTCTCCTGCTCCAACTGCAGCCTCCACTTGTGGTGCCGAACATGCCTGCTCCAAACCAACGTAGTTGGGAGCCAGGAGCTAATTCCTTCCCCCGCATGGTGCGTAAGCTCACTCGCAGTCTAGAGCCCACAGGAGGGGCTGGCGAGAATTTTAAGCCTGATACCCTCCACTTGGCATTAGTGAATTTGAACAAATTTTATTTTTCATTTTCCCCTTATGAAAAAATTTCAAATTAAACAGAAAAAGCAGCCGAGACAGGTGCTGCAAACCCCACTTCCCCTCTGCGAAGATCTGTGGGCAGTCAGTCAGGCACACCGCTCTTCACGTGCGGTCACACTGTACCCTACTCTCCGTCAGCAATGGCACCCAGACACAAACACGCAGCGTGTAAAGCCGTTGGGTATTGTCAGTCTCGCATGCACACGCACGCTAGGGGTATGTGCTTTTAACCCAGCGTGTCTAGCAGCACTTGTGAGGGCGCCTATCAGAGCACTGCTGAACCAGTTCATCCTCGCTTGGTGCTAAGCCATCACAGCTGCTCGCTGGGGTCACAGTGTGGCTCCAGACTCAATATTTACTTTACAACCCTTATGAAAACAGAGCTGCGGCCTTTCAGTGCAATGGCCTGGCTGCCGTGTCTATAATGCTGTTGGTCCACACACACAGCCTGTAAAAACCTGACGTTTAACAAGCTTTGGGGGTGGCACAAGCACACTCCATACTTCCAGGTCAGACTCCCAGCAGACCCCTGGCATATCCAAGCAGCCAGCTGGATGGTTAGTAAAGATTCCTGGCAGAGCTCTAGCTGGGGGATGCAGCCCAGAGCCCAGCTACACCGACATGGCCAAACCCGCAGAGAACAGGGCTCTGTAATGGAACACACAGCCAAACCCTTCGCTCAGGCAGCGCTAGCAGCTGCTCCTGGGAGGTTAGCACCAGGGGCTCATCCAAACCTGGTGATTTCCAACTCCCTCCGCTTTTCCAGCCTCTAATCACAGTGAGGTGCTCTCCATGCCCGAAGGCTGGCTGCTCCCAGGGCTGGAGGTGCATTCACAGCCTAGCCCACTGACATGAGGAACAAGGCAAAGTCTCCCACTGCACTAGCCTGGCCCCTCACAGGCCAGCCACGGGCTCTTGAAGGGGGCAGACCTGGTGAAGACCAGAGATCCTTCAACTCCCAGGATGAAGCCTAAAAGTGACTGCTGGGGGGGATAACAGAGCTTGGGCTGTGGGGAATAAACACATGAACGCCGTGGCTGAGGTGGAAGAGATCTTTTTAATGAATGGGATCCAAATAAACACCTTGAGCTGCCCTCTGGGAAAGAGCTCAGGTCACTAGCACTGGAGATAAATACGGGATGTTCATGTGTGGGGACGGGTATAGATCTTTTTTACTTAAGAAAATAAGAAGCTGTCACCCAGGTGGATGAGCTTTATCACTAAATTAGCAGAAACCAGCTCAGCACAAACTCTCCAGATATAAATACTGGTGGCTCAGTCAGAAAAAAATAAAGAGAAAGACCTAAATCGGAAGGCGCTACATTAGATGAACCAGCGAAATACTGAGTGCTGCTGCAGCCGCGGTGACGGTGGGGAGATGGGAGAGGTCTGCCGGCTGCTGCCCGGCTCCGCAAACAGCACGGGGACCGCTGCCGAGGAGGGACTGACTCAGTCAGCGCTCTGTCTCTTCCCTGGGCAGTGGGGGGGGCCGGGCAGCAGGGAGGTCAGGCGAGGGAAGAGGCGGTGGCGGCAATGGAGGGCGAAGGGCAGCACTGGAGGACGTCACTCCATCTCCTCTGATGGCTAGTGCAAACAATCGTCAACTCTGGCAAAGGAGCAGGAACCCAAGCCCACGCGAGCCATGAGCCGCAAACACTCGGAGGCCTGGCCCAGGGCCAGCATCAGCGGGGGCTGCTTTGGCAGGTTCTGAGATTCTGTGGGGAAGAGAGAAGAAAAGGTCTCAGAATGGCCGTGCTGGAGGGCTGAGCACAGCACCTTGCCAGAGTGGCCTACCCAAGTGCTCCCTCGACTCCCGAACTAGACAGCGAGCAGAGCACAGGCTGGGTGGCTGCCGAGCAGGTCACGCTGGGTCTGCCAGGGTGCTGTCCCTGCACAGACTCACACCCACGTTCGCTGGATGCGCCCCCCAGCAGCGTGAGGTGGCAGGACCTTTGGGAAGCAGTGCTGGTGCTGCCAGTCTGAGTCCAAGGGAGACTATGGGGCTGCGCAGCCGCAGTTCCAGCCGCTGAACACGAGACCCAGGAGAGCAGAACGTGAAGCAGAAGCAAGGTGGGGGACGGGGTGCTACTTAGTGGCCTTCTCCGAGGTGGCCGCTGTCTGCTCCCACTCGTGGGCGTCTAGCCTGTAATACAAGTCCCTCGGGCCTGGCCGTGGATCTGGAGTCCTTCGTTTTCTCAAGTGTGCTCTCCAGTTTTACGCTGCTCATCTCTCTGGAGGGGAAATCCTCCACCCAGCTCTGCGCCTCTGCTGAGACCTCAGCCAGGAGAACCAGCAAAGGAGGACGCTTGGTGCCACCAGCCTAGTCCGGGTGTCAGAAGGATCACAGGATGCACACAGCGTCTGGGGACAAGTCCCTCAGGCCACATCCTTCAGCAACTTCTCATCTCCTCCAATGGGCGATCAAACAGGGCAAGCACCTTGCCCTGCCGCTGATACTGAGCCAGCCCCGTGTGGCTGTCAGCAGCCTGATCCCCAGAGGAGACTTCCCTTCCCCAAATTCCGCCTCCTCCATGTCTGTCTGACAGAGGGTGCAGCCAGGTACGGGGCTGGAGTGCTAACTCCCCTCTAGCTCGCTGCTCTTACGTTACTGCTCGTCATGCTGCACTCTCCCCATGCGTTAGAGACAGCAGCCACGGACCAGACTATTGATGTATGGGTCCTTCCTGGGACCAAAACATGGCTCGGTGAGACGGAGGAGCTGGCTCGTGCGTGGAGCCTGGCCAGCGGGGGAAAGACTGACCTGAGCTAAAGCTCAGTCCCACCAGGGAATGGGGAACAGGGAGTGTGTGTGTGTGGGGGGGTCAGGCGCCAAGCCCCTGCCGCCTGTCCTCAGAGTCTAATTCCCACCCTCTTTTCTCTGCCACAAAGGCCTTGAGGGAGCCTGCGGTGTCATCTCCTCCTCCCTGATGGTACCAGCAGGTGACGTGCTGGGGTTGGGCGAGTCCCCTGCCCTCAGTGCTGACGTCACAACAGCCCCCGCAGGGAGCGCTGCTCAGTCCCTTCCACCCTGCTGGGTGTGCAGGGAGCTGGCCCGGCTCCCCGAGGCCCTGGCCGAACAGGCCCATTTTCTAGTTTTCAAAATTGTGACTAAAACAATCAAAGCAGCTTTTCAGGCCCCCGGCCAAGCCCCAGGCTGAGACCAGTGGGGAACCAGGGAGCAGGGTGGGTGAGCCGCCATGGGAGCCTGTGGAGCCATCAGCCTTCTCTGAGAGCCCAGCGGATGGCACGGCTGCCAGCCAGGGTAACCTCCCTCCCTCGACCCTTTGCCAAGATGTCACAGGAGCTCAGGCTGCAAGGGGTCCCGTCGCTGTACAGGCCCTATCCTGCCTGGAAACAAGCTTCATTACCATGGAAGGTTTCTGCGTCAACGGGCCCTGGGAATTGGCCAGTTCCTGTCTTGACAGGCTCCACCCTGGGCCAGCTGCTGAGGAGCCAGAACCTACGTTTTCTGGGCTGACTTCCCTAGCTTGGGACTCTTCAGAGGCCAAGCAAAGGCAGAGCCTGCTATTGATCCTCAGGCAGATCAGGGCTCTGGAGTACAAGGCTGCCATCCCGAGAAAAGCCTGGGGCCACTGTGTCTATGGGGCAGGCGCAAGGGGTGAAGGCCTTACAGTGAGTGCCGGGCTGGGGAACGAGCCTTCAAAGGCCAATTAGACAGCAGGTGCTGGCACCCAACTGCAGATGCAGAGGAGCCCCAGATCATTGCTTAACCTTGGGGCCAAAACCAGACCCAACTGCTGAAATGCCCAGGTGCACACGTGGCCGGCAGCGTGGGAACACAATGAGAACTAATCGGCTGGAGGAGATCTCTGGGCATGCAGCAAGGTCACTCCACATCTAGCTACTCTCGGGTTGGAAAGGGCAGCCCTGGCTGGGCCGCACGGCCCTTCTATAATCTTGGCTCCAAGCAGGCCAAGGGAGAGGGAATGGCTTTCGAGAAGGCTCAGGAACCCGCTCTCGGAGAAGAAAGCTCATTTAAACACTTGCAACTCGGGCTGTTCAGTGAAAACCCCCACAGCAATGACAAGTCTGCCCTCTTCACTCTCCAGCCACACGCCCGCAGGTGAGGACAAGCACCACTGAAATGAATTCTATGATGGGATGGTGAAACACCCTTTCCCTGACAGTGGGGTCAGCTACAGACCGGAGGGGGTGGCGGTCAATCCCTGCACTGGAAGGACCCCAGAGGAGACAGCTGGTGGCCGCTGAAGGGGCCGGGTGAGAGGGGAATGCACAGGAGCTGGCTTAGCTCCTCGCAGCGAAGGTGGAAATTCCTGAAGAGAACCCTCAGAGGAGTGTTGGGACAGGCGACTGGGTGCGAGCCAGGAGGGGAGCAGAGCAGGAGGAGCAGCAGCTGTATGCTGGCCGGGGAACGGGGGTAGGCTGTGGGTAGCTGGTTTCCCTTCTACCCTTTCCCAGTCACCCCAGCTGTCACCGTCCCAGGCCACAACCCCTCGGAGCAATCGGCAGGAACAAGGTGAGCTCCAGGCACACATTACCGAGGACCCCCCTCACACTCCCAAGCACCTGCCCGGGGGCGACTGCGCATGCAGCACAGGTCTCGTGGCCCCTGCCTTACCCAATATAGCACTATTGAGAGCAGCGCACACAGGTTCCCTCTGGATTGGATCCAGCTGCTGCCCAACAGGGCAGTTCCAGGGGTCAGAGTACGCTAACAAGCTGAAGGCGTCCTGGGGACAGAAGAGAGACATGGGCAGTAAGGCAGAAAATGGGCAGGTACCAACAGCCAACCAGGGCATTTTCCCCAGCCAGCCAGGTAGCGGGCATCAGCCAACAAGAATGCCCCGCCTCCGGCAGCAAATGAGGGCACCTGGGCGAGACATGCACCTCCCTCCAGTGCAGAATGGGCACTGGCTTGTGGGAGCTGGCCACAGGTGCCCTGTGTTACCGAGTGCCACTGCTGAGTCTAGCGCTGCTCCCACCCCTCTCCACCCACACAGCCCCCCAGCCCTGGGCAGGGAAAGCCCCAGTTCTGGTCCATGTGGCGGGTGCTGCTGTGAGCCCAGCCAGAGGCACAGCCTCACCTGCAGCATCTTCTTGTGTGTCGTGTTCTTCCCATACTCTCTGCAGAGCTGCTCGCTCAGAGTCTGCAGTTCCCGCCCAAACTGGATCATTCGCTCCGTGGCAGCGTGGTTCCCCCCGCAGAGCTGCCGCTGGGGGCAGCCGTCTTCTGGAAAAAGGCCGGAGGGGAAGAGAAATGACTGCCCTGAAGGCAGGCAACTCCCGGTGCTCAGCCCTGCTTCAGATCCAAAGAGCCCTTCCCCGAGGCCCACCCTCACTCTAACGTTCCCCTGGTGGGGCTGCCGTTCTTTGTGCCCTGAGCCCGGGGTCCGGCTGTCTGCCAGCAGGCGGTGGGTGTCTGTGCGGGGTGCACACAGGCACGGTACCGTCCAGGATCTGCCCTGGATGAACAGCAAGGCAGGAAGAACAGCTCAGCAAGTCTCATGACCAAGCCCCACTGCGGCTGCGTTGTGTTATCACCTCCACGGTGAGTGTGGAAATGCAGCCCCACAGAAGGGGCTGCACTGACAACCCCCCCCCCCCCAACTGAACAGTTAGAGCCTCCCCACAAGTGACTGCCCCTCGGAGTCTGGACCGTGAGGGGAGCTGGCTGTCCTTTCTGTCCCGGGCCCCTCTGCTGAGGCTGCCGAGGAGGAGGGCAATCCACGCCAGTTGTCCAGGTGGTTTTGTTGTGTGGTGAGCACTTGACAACCAGGAAATAGAGTGAGACCTTCACAGCCTCATCTCATCTCATAGGGTACGTCACCACAGCAACTAGACACCTGCGGCTGCCCTTTGCCAGCCGACTCGGGCGGTGGGGCTGTTTCATTGCTGTGTAGACTTCTGGGCTCAGGCTGGAGCCCGAGCTCTGGGACCCTCCCACCTCGCAGGGTCCTAGAGCCTGGACGGCTACACAACAATGGAACAGCCCCGCAGCCCTGTGAGCCCAAGTTGGCTGGCCCGGGCCAGCTGCGGGTGTCTAGCTGCTGTGTAGACCTACCCAGAGAGGACACAGAACCGCCAACAGAGGATGGCAGCTGTCCGTACTGTTCTGAGCTGGATGTGACTGGTGGCCAGACTCTGGTGCCTCCACTGCCCATCACCAGCCCAGCTGATTAGCCCTCTGTATCCGGCACCTCGGGAAGCCAGGGCAGTAGGACCCACTGAAAAATTAGGCCTTTTGTTTGACTCCCCTGTAACGGGAGCCCCACCCCATGTATCAAGTCAGTGGGCAAAACTCAGCTGCCCAGCCCTGTCTGAATCAGCATTAGGCACCTGGCCCCCCAAAAAGTCTAGATTAGTTCAATTCCCAGATGGTTTCTCCCCCCCCTCTGTATCCGAGATCCTGAGATTCTCATGCCTGCACCCTGGCTGGGCAACAGACCCCCAGGGCAACGCCCAACCCTGATCCAGTCCCAGATAGAGCTAACGCATATGTCAGCAGCGCCATTCCCCCCCTAACTTTTTGTGAGGGAGAGGAGAGCGCTCCTGCCTTCCAGGGCCTACCCATGCTGGACTCGTCCGTCTGGAGGATCTCTTCATGTTTGTAGGTGCCATTCATTATCCTGGTGGAGGAGTTTTCAAGGACTCCATTGGGGTAATGCTCAGCCTCCATCTCCATCTCACTGTCACTGGGGTGCAAAAGGAAAAAAAGCCCAAGGGCTTAGAAAGGGCAGAAACATTCTCCAAAGGGAAAGTCCTGCAGGAGGAAGCGTGCCCAATGGCCGACCAGTGGGCTGCCAGGGCTAGACACCCAGTAGCCCATAGGAGACAAGAAAACAATCTATCGAGCAGGGCAAAACCAGGTTCAGAACAATGAGGGCCTGTATCTATAAAGTGCGGTTTCAACTCAATGGGGTCCCGGAGGAGGGAAGGGAAAGTACTTAAATTAACATTTCAAATTGCAGCCACCTCTGGGGTGGAGAACAGCAGCCAAGCAGCACACAACACTCTACACAATACAGGGGAAATTTTATCCAAGAGCACTGAGGCAAACCATCAGCCCTACAAAAAGTGTCCCACAGGATCTTTAATGTCCATACAGAGCAGACAGGGCTGCTGTTTCAAGACCGCTACACAGCAAATTGCAGGAGACCTCCACTGCTCTAACTCAGAAGGCTGAAGGGATGAGATGATCCGCCAGGATTTGAACTCAAGAGTTCAAAGATTCTCTGTGTTTCAGATCTACGCGGTCCCCGCTGGCATAGAGCTGTCATTACCCAGCGTTGGTGCAGACGATTCATAGGACTTCAGTATGTGATGTCTCTCACTCAGTTATGAGCTGTACAACCATGTGGAGTTCAGAACGGAAGCTTGAGGCTTCCCTGGCCATGGTATTTAGCATCCTACTTAGTGAGCCTGACAGCTGGCAGTTAGTGAGAATCATAGAATCTCAGGGTTGGAAGGGACCTCAGGAGGTCATCTAGTCCCACCCCCTGCTCAAAGCAGGACCAATCCGCAGACAGATTTTTGCCCCTCATTAATCACAGAGATCTCCTCTGCTCCAGCATGCCCTAGGCAGCTCTGCAGCAGCCACCAAAACAGCTAAGCACAGAGGAAACAACTCTCACGCTTGGTCAGCATATTTCAAACCCCAATAAATGCAGCAGTAACGACCTTCCAGGCTCGAAATCCCCGTGACTCAATGGAGATGCCCATAATTCACAGGGCCCTTCAGCCCAATGGCACCAGCATCTAATAAACCGGTCCAGTGAACAGAATGTGACCCCATACAAAAGGGACACGTCTAAGTGACAAGGGTCTGGGCTGCCATGCAGGAGACTCGGGTCCGCTTCCTGCACCCAGCTCAGGCTCTTATTCCCTGAGGGAGCACACTGATCCCTGGAGGAAGGAGGCCGGCATGCTGTCCACGAGCAAACCCTTTGGCTGAGAGTGCAGGAGCACGCTCGGCAGGGCTGCTGCCTTTTAGACTATCTTCCAGGACAGTCACAGCATCACCCTGGCAGGGCATCTGCCCCAAAGGTATTCGGGGACTGCGATCCTGCTTCTCCTCCGGGAATGGGCAGCAGCAATTCCGCCCCTAGGTGTGTGTGGAAGAAAATCTGCCATTGGCTGCTCAGCAGTGATGCCTGTAGCTACTCATGGTTACTCCCGTGATGGAAAGATGAGGCTGATGAGGTGCTCAGAAAGCAGGCTAAGCCCCCTCCTGCCCAGGCATGGGAAAGGCACTGCGAGGAATACCTGGTCTCCTGGTTACTTGTACTGCTGTGCTGCTGGGATTTGGTGGAGTCTGTTGAATTGGACTCAGAGTAGTTCACGGATGAAGGAGAGGAAGAGGAGGAGGACGACGATGATGAACTCAGTGCTGGGTATTTACTGTGGCTCTGTTTGCTTTTTGTGGATGTGACTCCGTTGCTACAGCTTGGGCTATCTGCTCCTGAAAGCCAAACAGAGAGGTGTCAGAGAGGAGAGCTAGGCAGCTCTGGGCTGAAGTCAGCAGCTTCAGGGCAGCAGGAGACAGATTGCCTGTGCTCCTTTCACTGAGGAGCAGGCCCCAGGGGAGGGAAATAGGGGCAGGTTGCAATTCACAAAATACTAGAGCTGCTTTTTACATTGAGCAGAGTTTTTAGGAAAACACAAGCAAACACCAAATGAATGGCAGCGTCCACTCGCAACACCCCCTGTGCTTCAGTGATTGTGAGAAACAATCCAGAAGATAAGATCAGCACCAACCAGCTCAGACACCTGAGGAACTAAGGATCCCAAAGAGAAGCACACGAACACCCAGCCCACGAAGTTTGTCTTCTTTGAAACCAGAATTCTCATCCCTCTAACACACCTGGGGAAGAAATCTAGATGTTCAGTGCACAGGTGAAAACTAGGCCAAAATCCACCTGCTGCAATAGACACAGCATTAAAGCTGAAGAAGCTTTAAAAACCTCCCACAAACTGCAAACTCCATCTCATAGGATGAAACATGGTCTAATGGGACACAGGCAACTTAACACCAACCTGCCACGTGACACTTGTTTATAATTTACTGACATCTTAAAATGACCAATCTGATTCTCCTCACTTGGGAGTTACAGGAGCAAGCGAAAGGAAACGTAGGTGCACAACACTAGCACCACGTTCCTGGTACCACAGGTGACAGCACTGATTACATATGCAAAGCCATCATCTGCCACTAACAAATCGTATTTTATATACACGCACAGACATGACTATCAAAACATCAGACCGGCTCTGCAACGTACCCTACAAACTCACAAGTGAGGACAAGACATGCCTGCCACTTCACGTGTGCATTCACAATGTCACAGCAAAACGCATCACAGGCTGATGATATGGCCGCACGCTGCCGTGTGGGTGCCAGCTCACGGACGTGTGCACTCAAGGGGCTAACGTTGTTCTGAAAGCCAATCTGTGTACTGATAGGATCAAGCGCTGCGACAGCAGCATGTTCATGTGTGTGGACCGGGACAATGCTGGAGGTGAAGTCTGTCTTAACTCCCGGTTCATTGAGTTTATTATGTAGGAATTTCCTAGTTGCAAAAATCCATTACCATAGAGACACTCAGATTCTAAGGCCAGAAGGGACTGTTCTCATCAGCCGCCCGACCTCCTGGATAACACAGGCCATCAACCTGGGATTACTGCATTGAGCCCATAACCTGTGGTTGAGGTAGAATATTTTTCAGAAAGACATCCAGTCTCAACACAGACACAGGGGCTCCCAGCTGGAAACGTGGCTGAAGGGAGTGGGGCTATGGAGCTGCTCAGCTAATTGTCTCCCCTTCATTTAAGCCTTTGCATGCCCAGCAGAGAATGTTTTTATCCATGCTCCAGCTCTCTCCTCCTAGCACCCGCAACTTTTCACATGGAGCAGCAGCAGCAGCTCTGACTTCCAGGTGGAGACAGCTTGAGTGTCAGCAAGAGATTTCTCCATTGGGAATGTGAAGCTTCAAACAGAGCAGCTCTGGCTCCCTGGCCCACTCTGTCCATCTCCACCCTCTGCTTTGATCTTAGGCAAGCACCTTATGCCCCTGGCCCTCACTTGTAAACCGTAAATCCTTAATTCCTAGACACACATTTTAACACATTGTTGTTACACATGAAAAACCTGTAGCAAAGTGTATCCATCTCACTTCTTTTCTTAGCCTGGCTTCCAAATAGGAAGCTGGATGGGGTACTGGAGAGGAGGAAGCAGTGGTGAGTGCACTGGACACCTTGAAGGAGGGGGAGGTTCTCCTGCAGACTTTGCTTATATAGCTCTGCCCGAGGACTAAATCAGGTAACTGGCTGTTCTGTGAGGCAGTCCTTTTGAAGGATATTCTGTCAGCTTCCACACAGCAACTTCTGCAAAAGGCTGTTGTACAACCTAGTCTCTGTTAAAATAATTGATTCAAAATCAACAGTATGCCATTTCTGTCAGAAAGGGTCGCCTCCAGTAACAGTAAATCTTTCCTGCTGGGGTTAGGAGGACAGATGTCTTTCAAAGAGCAGAGCAAAGGAGACACCAGCAGGTCATGTACAAAGCGATCCATCCCTAAGACCTGATCTGCTTCGCATGGAGATGGACAGAAAAGCACTTACCAGTGCTGTGAACATGCGAGTTGTTCGATCCGTGTCTGGGGCTTAGGCTGGGGGATGCTGGGTAACTGTCCTGTGACTTGGGGCTGCGGGCACTGAAACACCGCACTTCGCTGTCTGTTCCATTCACCATCTCCACAAACTGTCGGCACCTGTGTCAGACAAGGGCAGAGACACCGAGGAGGAAGGGGAGGCTGACGTGAATTAGATTCAGTGCTGATGCTTTTCTAGTGATTGCTATCATACGTCCCAGAGCAGCAGCAAACTGGGATCAACCAAAGCTTAGGAGGGGTCCTAGCTCTGAAGAGGGCATCTCAAGTCTCCCCGTGTCTTCAAGTTGGGAATGCTGGAGTATGAAGGGAGTTTTGATACCGCTGCCTAGAAACAGATGCTAATGAACCTGGAGACCTGCATAAGGATGGACAAAGGATGATATATAAACAAGACCGTTTCAAGAGCAGATACCTACACTGTAGCTTCCATCCCAGTATTGGCCGATTAAGTGTGTTCTACATGTAACTGACAAGATGCTGCATCTCAGCTTGGATCAGCCAAGGCAACAGATCACACTCTGAGACAGGGGCAGAAACCATATTGCAGTGTCAACAGCACTGGCTACGAAAGCACAAGACACCACAGGATTGGGGGGTGGAATGGGGCACTGATTCCAAACAGCGGGAGCAATTATGACATTCTACTCCTGAGGCAAGGGAACTTTGGGTTCCCAGACCCTATTCCTGCTAGTTAACCAACTGTTTCAATGTCTGCACTGATCTGAACCCACCAGAATTCACACAGGGAGTGCAAGCCAAGGAACTGGGGGTATATGGCACTGCATGGCTAATGTTCCTCGCATCACAGGTATTCTCTCTAAGCCCAAGGGTGAAAAGGTGATTTCCACTGTGCTGTCCATGGCAATGAAGGGTTACTCTAGAGCATGCACCAAACTTTGTACCTCCCCCACTGTCCGATCAACCCGTGCTGGGGGCCACTACGAAAGAGAAGACAATGTATGGTAAAAACACTCATACACAGAGAAAGGCTGGCGAAGGCCTAACTCTCCACTCCACTCTACTGGGAGCTGACAGGTACTCTCTGCTTACTCTAGGGTACGGGCTAAGAGGACACGTGAACCAGCTCACACACACCAATTCCTATTTTCCCTTAGTCTCTGCCTTAACCCCACCTTTTTCCACACCAGCTTCTTTCTAGGAATCCCCACAGCCACGCCCACACTTCTCAACAGGCTGTAAGTGGGGATGAACCGAACTTTACCACGTTCATGTTGCCTGAACAACAGGACGGACTGGGAAGACCAAAGGCAGGGGTAATACACCGGGGCAGGAATCCACACCACTTCCACTTGTCTGCAGAGCTTTCCCCTGACATGGCATTTTGCTCAGGTGGAGGGGATCTCTGTGGGGCAGGCAGAAGGGGGCAGGCCAGTAAGGTGCCAAGTTTGCCCATCTTTAGTTGACAGGTCATGGCAAAGCCCGACTAGCAACAGCTACTGATCCTGAGCAGTGCTAACAAGGGTAGCCAGCGTTCCTTCCCACCTTGCTCACAGGGTAACGGCTCTTAACAGCGGCCTCAATCTGCCTGAATTAAGAACTATGCTGGTTCCTAACACAGTGAGGCCTGTGGACTGCCTGGTTCAGCTCTGTAGCCTTCCCAGTGCCATCCCCCAGCACAAAGCGGAGCGTACTTACTTTAACGTGAAGAGCAGGTTAGGGTTGTGTTCTAGGAGGCCAGGGTAGAGCTGCTGCGTGGCCTCTATAGCCTCTCCCACTCTGCCTGCTAAGACTAGCTTCTGTATTCCTGCAAGCAAGAGGAGACCTATTGGCACCAAGGACAGCAGGTCCTGTGCTCACGGAGATGACACACGGAGCCCCCACAGATCCTTCATGCCCCCAGAGAGAGAGACATCTCCAATGGTCACCTGCAAAGGTCTAGGTAGAGCTGGGCTTATGCCATTTCTGCATCAAAAGAAAGCCTGAAAGGACAGGCAGGGGATTTGTTGATTCCTCAGAAATATCAGGAGTTGCTGGAGAACCAGTGGGAGATACAAGGGATGTGCATTGTGCGCCTGTAACTTCCTAAGTGAAGGGGTGGGGTGCTGAGCCTTAACCAAAGGCTTCTTTTATTCAGAACATTAGCAATCTACTGAATTAAGCGGGGGATGGCAGCCTGGTCAGGGCCCATCAGGCTGTTGGGGGAAACAAGGGCTTGGAGCATTCTGGGTTCTCTCTACAGAGGCACAATCCCAAATCAGCTGCACACCAAGATCTCAGGAAGCCGGTTCCAGGAACAATGAGGACTGAACTAGTTCAAACCTGACAAGCTGGACGTTTTAAAAGATTCAGGGATACAAAGCAGGAGCGCCAGATCACCACACTCGTGGTCACAAACCAGCCATCAGTGCTAGTGCCAACTGATCTGCTCTGCTGGCTGGGATGCCAGGCATGGGGCAGGGACCGAGCATTCGTTAATCCCAGCACACCCAGAGAAGGAACTAAGGCACCAGCTGCTCATTTACAGTGCTCTGAAGCTTGTGGGGTTTCCCTAAGCGTAATTAGCAAATCACAAAACAGGTTGCACTTTCATTTGATGATCTCAAGGTGCTTTGCAAACACTGGAGGCTGAGGGCTAGTCGACACTAGAAGCGCTAGCAATGAGGATGCTCTAAGATGACGGGAGAGAGCTCTCCTGTTGGCATTATAACTCCACCTCCATGAGAGGCTGTAGCTACGTCGGCAGGAGAAGCTCTCCCACTGACATAGCGGTGTCTATGCTGGCATTTAGGTCAGTGTAATTTATGCCGCTCAGGGGTGTGGATTATTCACACCACTGAGTGACCTAAGTAACACCAAAGTAAATTGTAGTGTAGACACGCCCTGAGTCTAAACCTCCTGTCTGAGGTAGGCAAGTATTAACTCCGTTTTACACATGGGGAACTAAAGCCTGGGGGCTGAAACTTGCCCAAGTCAGTGCCAGAATTGACAATAAAACCCAGGAGTCCTGACTGCCAGTTCCCTGCTCTAATACTCCCACTGCACAGGCTCCCGCTTCTCAGAATCCTCTCTCCTGTAGGTAGATTAAAAACTGTCTATTTATCTTGTCACTGTCCCTTCAATTAAACTGTAGCGTGAGAGTCAGCTAACTCCAATGGCTGAGGCCTGTGTTTTGAATCTCATTCATTTTATTCCTCCTGTTCACCTCCATGGCAGTTTTCTTCACTGCCTTTCTTTCACCCTCTCCTCCTTTTCTGGTTTGCAGGCTCTCACTGGTTTCTCTCTGCCTTTGATACTTCTCCTCCTTTGATTCTATTTCTGTCTCCCTGCCTGTGTTGTTCCTGTACTCACTCTCTTGATTTGCCTGTATCTTACAGAGCCCATTTTCATCTGTCTCAGTTTCACCGGGACATCTTCTCTAACGCTGTTTAGTCTCCTTTCCCACAGATGACTGTGGCAGTACTACCCCACATCAGATATCCCCATCAGGTTGGGCAGATAACCCACGTACTAATAAAACCACTGACACCAAAGCAGACTGAAATCTACAAAAAACACTTCTGCTTTGCAGCCTCTTCCCTCTCCCATCAAAGCGGCAGCAGGGCAGAGTCCTGTCCATTTCAAGCTGTTTCTGCTTTGCTGCTCCAGTTGTGGCCTGTCAGCAGAGGAGTGGACAGTCATAATCCTTGCATGGGCATTGTGGAGGGAGGTGCAGCGCTGGGCAGCAACTGCAGGTCATCCCAGGCTGCTGGGCAGAGGGTTCTTCCAGCCTGAACACTCATTGAGCGTGTATAAGAAACGTGTGTTCCAGACAACTACAGAGGAACATAACATAGGTGTGACATGACATGACAGCCACGTGGGAGACAGATCACAAGGAGGAGGGAGGCATGTGCAGCAGAGCAGGACAGAACAGCAGAGCAGCAGGGGATGAAAATGGAACTCGTCAGCCAGGAGAGAATGGAAAAAGATGCAAGACTGGACCCAATGCTCTGCGATTCTGTATAAAAAAAAATCAGGGGGATTCTAAAGATTGCATTCCAAGTGCTCTCCAATTGCTTAGTAATCCAGTGGGAGGGTTCTCTTCAAAGATGTATTTTTCCACGAGCAAGGTAATTAGAATGGCTCAAAGAAAATAAACAGCACATTTTATGCATATGGAAGCTGGTGGCCTGAACATTAAGTGAATCATATTAGCTGATGTAGCAGGCAAAGCAGACAGGTGTGGTGCATGGCTCTCTACCCATCTCTGCTCATGCATCTCAGTAATGAATTTGCAAAGCCCTTCATAAGCAGACAACACTACATGAATTTGACCATGGTTTGGCTTGATTCATTTGTAATAGGTGCCACAGTAAAACCAGGCAGATATGTAATAGGTGCCACAGTAAAACCAGGCCTCTACGGCCCCCAGCCCTCATAATCAAGTTAACGAGACTGCTGCCAGCGGGAATCTAAAGCCCCAAATCAAAGATATCTCTGGGGTCTCAGTGCAACTGTTAGGGGAGATCAGCTCTTTTAACATCAGAGGTAATAGCTACATTGTTCCAGAACTGGGCCCCATCTCCAAGAAAGTACCTCCTGCCCTGAGCAACTCTTATCCTGATGTGCCAAGCTGCTAGGCCATGAGTTTGCAGGGATAGGAGCCTAAGAGGTGAAGGAGAGAGACAGAAAGGGAAGGGCTGTGACTTGGAGATGGAACCTAAGCAAGAAGAGTGCTCTACAGAGTCTTACTTTGCCTGTTCTTTATGGAGGTCTGTTCTTCCTGGATTGTGGTTTCTGTCACTCTGGCAAAGGCCGTCGCTGTTGCACAGTACCCATGATGAACCAGGTAGGAAGACACCATACTAGGAAATAAGAAAATAAAAACAGCATGATATGCATCACTGAAACAGAGGAACCATAGCCCGGGGGGGGGGGGGGGGGGGG
>QXTE01000304.1:247903-374644 GCA_003942145.1 Platysternon megacephalum
GGGGGGAGAAGGGGCGGAGGAGAATCAACACGGGTGCTCTTGCAGTTTCAGCAGCAGGAAAAGCTACTCAACTCAGCCCTGCTAGAACACAACCAGTGTCTTATTCCTGAGGTTCAATCAGTGCTAATTACAACGTAAACCCCTGTCCACTGGGAATTGGGCTGAGGCCCCCAAATTCATCTAAAAACAGACGTCAAGACATCAAATGGCATTTGATCTTCTTATAACTGACCTGGGCTGGACATGGACATGTGACCCAAAAGGGAAAGATTCCACATTCCATTACCAGTGCTACAAGCCATTCAGGACCGTAAGGGCTTTTGCTTTGTTTTGCTCTTTACTATTTCAGCATTTTCTGTACAAAGATCTCAAAGCACTTTACAAACTAATTAACTTAGCCCCTGTCTCCTTGGAAGCAGACCAGCATCTGCATTTTACAGACAGGAAAACCAAGACATCAAGAAGTTGAGTGACAGCTAGAAACAGAACTCAGCATTAAATGCTTTTTTCAACAACGCAACAGATAATGGAATGGGTGCCTTCACATTTATACTACCCCCAGACACTAACAAGGGATTTACCATGCACTCAAAATTTGAGCACTTATTTAACACATGCATTAGTGATTTCTGAATTACGTTTTCATCCTGAAACGTTGGAAGTAAAAACAAATATTTTCACTGTGCTGTCAGACAATATACGCAGTAGAAATATATTTCCGCAGTGACAACAGGGGCCTTTCCTTGTCGAATCCATCTTGCGCCTTCTCGCTGTCTCTGTCATTGAAATGTTAGTGCTATGTAGACTTCACCAACACCTTAAATGGTGACCTGGAAACTGGCTTGGAAATAGCTTCTCTACCCAGCTGGCTGCTGGTTAAGACTGACCAAGGAGACAGGACTTGGATGGGTTTTCAAACTGCCTCTCTCTATAGGAGGGAAATATTTTTGGGACCCAGCAACACATTTGCAGTTGGGATGGGATTAACAGCTTTGTTATTTTTAAAAACGGCCCAGTGACTTGCTCTGAGACGGGATTCCACTCACTGCTATAGGAGGGCAAGCGAGCACTTGCCAGGATCCTCCTTGTCACAACCACACACAGTTCTGTAACACCAGCCTGCTTGGTATGCACTGCAGAAGGTGCTGACCAGCCATCCCTCTTCACAGCCAGCCAGCCTCCCTCCGGGGCCAGCTTTCTGCCCATCTCTTGTGCCCAAAGGCAAACTCCAAGTGAATGAGCTGCAACCCAAAGCATTTTTGTCTATTTTTAATAGCTCTTTCAACAGCCAATCTTTGGGTTCCCTATCTGGGAACCTCTTCACTACAGCAAGGAGAACTGCTTTTCAGGGCAATAGAGAGACATAGCCACACTGGAAACAAATGGCAGTAGTTACCACCAAACTGTCTAAAAAGCTTGTAAAGACAGTCCTGGTGCCACTGCAGAAGCTTGAATCATTTCATGCCAAAATTTTGGAAGACAGTTTGCAGCATAGTGTCTCATGGTTAAAGTCAGAAATAGAGTGAGTTTACATGTTTCAATTCTGGCATAGAATAGCCCAAAAGGCTGGTCTGGTAGTATAACATCATGGGCTTAACCCTTTCGGATTCCTGATCAGAAGTTTGCAACAACCAAGACGCCTGTGTCCGTTGAATCCACCTCATACTTTACACGGAGCCCCGGGCTCGGGAACTTTAATGAGTGCAGTGCAGACAGGATCAATAAAAGCTCGGACTTCTAGTAACCTGGGACATAACAGCAAACATCTCTCATTAAGATTGCCAAGTTAGACTAAGGCCGAAACGCTAAGAACACAGAAAGTGGATGGGAGCTAAGCACTGGGCTGGCTTTCAGTTAAGTTGAATTCAGTAGCCAGAGCTATCTAACTCCTTACTGTAGGTATTTAAACTGCACTATACAGCTACATGAAATCGGAGCCGCCCCACGTTATTATATTTCTGTCCTTGGCATCACAGCCTCTCAGCAGCCACCCCTGTCAACTGACCTGTCCTTTGTGCTAGCTTACTACCAGCACCAACTCCCGGGTTAGATGCCTTGCATATTTACCACAATAGAATGCTCTGCATTGGCTAGCTGAGTGCCACATGTCCAGCCAGGAACAGCTCCTGAAATCTTTGAGATGTTACTCCTCCGAGGAACGTGCTACATGGTATCAAAATAAACTGCTGCTGGCTGTTCTGGCAGGCTGCTTTCATGTTAAGGCAAGGCAAAGCAAATGATCTTCACAGTCCCAGGCTAGCCCAGGTCTTGTCTTTGGTGCCAGACTGGTAAACATCCCCGAGGCCAAGCGTGCTGATGGGACTGTAGACACACAACCCCTACAGAAACACTCCAGGCAGGGCTGCGCGCCTTAGTGATGCTCAGAGCACAAGCACGGAGCGCACTCGGGTACAGCCTGCAGTGCTGGGGGCTTTCTGGCTCATCCAGGCTTCCTTCCTCTGCTGTCTCGTACCTCTGGTTTCTGTCGGGATGCCATCAGGTATCAGGCACACTTCAGGTGCTCCTGCATTACCAGTGTTGGGATCCTACACATCTCTCACAGCCAGCCACACCAGCTCAGCTACATTTCATGCTATTTTAGATTCTCCACGGCAGTGGCTAAAATCAGTCAGCATGGACACCAGGGGATCAGAGCAACATGAAGGAAGAATGATTTATCAGTATGCAGCCCTTACTAGTGGCTGCATCCCTTTATCAACCACTCTTGCTAGTGAAAACTAGTGTATGTGGCGGGAGGGGGGAGGTGTCCCTTACAGCTGGAGAACTCCCTTTCAGGAACGCTGCCACGCCAAGCTTCCTTCTCCAAGCACAGGTCATCATTCACCTTGTGGACATGTGCCCAATCCAGTCAATTCCCCTGGACCACACTGTCTCCGTCCGTGCCTTTCAGAATGTACTACCTGGGAGTTCAGGGCACAGAGGGTTTGTTGGACTCTGTGGCATGTGGGCCTGATACATGGGGTCAGTTCTGCAGGACACCCGCATTTCTGATCAGTTCCTGGAGGACAGACCACATCCTGTTGGTTGTTTTGGTGGGCTGCTCTCAGACCAAACAGCAGCTACTGAAATGACAACGCATGTCTATCGGCACTACAGATGTCTGGTTGTGTAGCTGTCGGTCAGGGGGGAAGTGAGGTGTGATCTCTGACCAATATAGCTGTGCCAGCAGAAGTCCCTAGGGTAGACACAGTCATGCTGCCAGAGCTGTGCTTTTACTGGTATGGTTTGTTATGCTCGGGGAAAGGGGGGGGAGGGGGATGCAAAGCGTCCCTTGGCCAGTATAGCTGTGTTCAGGCGAGGAGTGCTGTGCCGGCGTGGTACACCACTATTCCAAAGCATTCCCAGTGTAGACGTGGCCTGACTCGCCAATGCCCTCAGCTGATCCCTGCTTAGCCCTCTCCATGGAGGAGGTACTTGTGTTTCCATGAGGTGGGGAGTTTATGACATGGCCGGAGCTCAGGACTCCAGCTCCTTTGTTCCTGGACTGGAAGGGGGCTGGAGAAAACAGCCCCAGAGCACTCTGCCCCATGCCAGGAGGACTAGGCCACCATTCCTTTCTGACAAGGCTCCATGTCTTGTGTGGCACATGAAACCTAAATTACCCCTCCCTCACGTGTCACTGCCCCCCAGGACCTCTCATGTCACCATGCCCAGCCCTCCTGCCCACCCCTAACCAGTACAGGAGCTCCCGTCATCTGTTACTAAATTCAATACATTTCTCGTTGCACAATTTTTAGTATACTGCAGATTTTGCATTGACAACACATAACTGTCCCGAGCACACTGTCCTAGGGAAAACAGGAAGTGTGGACGCCCAGATGAGGGGCAAATTGGTGCCTGTGGCACTAAGAAAATGTGGGAGGCTGTTTGGGCTTCTGGCCCCCAGGAAGCAGTAGAGACATCATCTCCCCCATATCGAAAGCATCTCCTCCTTCCCTCCCGCCTGCCCTCCCTCCCCTGCGTGCACTCAGAGGGGGAAAGGCAATGGAATTCATTTTCCACTCTCTATCAACAGCTCTTCACAACATACCATGTCCGTAACTTGCTGCTCAGAGCCACACAACTGGATAAGCACATCAGCCTGATGTTTTACCAAAACGATCAGCAGTGAAGCAAATATTGGCGTGTAAATGCTCATTAAGTTTCAAACAACAGCCCATCGAGACAGTTCACACCCCTCAGGGCTGTCATTTCAGGCTGTCTGCAGACTCAGGCAGACACTGGTCACCTTTGGAAGGCTCATTTCAGAGCCAGAAGGACCATACACTTTTTAAGAAAATAGTAGCTTAGTCTTTGGAGCCCAATTACACAGCAAATGAGGGCAAACTTGCATTATGCACTCACTAATGACCCTGCAACCGACTGCGGGGGAGGGGAGGAGAGGGAGGGCTGGCTGCCTCAAGAGGAGCCGAGTTTTGCCCTGTTCTGGGGCACGAGACTAGAAGTAAGGCTTGTAGAGGCCTTGAGGAAAAGCACCAAAGAAACATTCCCGAGTGCCTAGCTGACGTGGACTCCATGAGCTCCCTTAAGAGTTGTCTCTCCAGAGGGCTGAATTAAGCCATGTCTACCCTACAGCGGCTAGAGGGGCGTAGCAGCTATGGCACTGTAGCTAAGCTGGCATAACCCTGAAGTGACGACGAAAGGGTTTTTTCCAATCAGTGTAGGAACACTGCCTACCTACCTGACAGCAGCTTGTCTGCACTTGAAACACACCTAAGCATGCTGCCATCGACCTAGCTGTGCCTACACTGGGGGATTGATCAGCATCGCTCCGGCACTCAGGGGTGTGGCTTTTCCCCACCCTTGAGCACCAGAGTGATGTTGACTTAAGTTTTAACTCCGCTTACTCCAATCCCTTAATCTCCTCACCCTGATGTATCTCCTAAAGGTCGGAGTGGAAAAGGGTTTAATCCTGAGCAGGGCAGGAATGGCAGACCAGGTTTTGGATCGTCACAAGGAGAACGCTTAGTGATGCTTTCAAGAGCCTGCCTCTAAATACTAAGCAGGCCTCCCTGGACCATCACACAGCGTAAGGGAGCAGGACAGAATTCACGTTACCATTGCTCATTCTGCAGCATCTGTCAGACAGGTGCTACGTCTAAGCCTAGAAAAGTAGAAGAAAGGAAGACTGCAGCAGAGACTCACTTCTGCAGCATTGCTTGCCACTCGCCTAGTCTGTCTCCTATGGGAAACCGCTTAATGGTGCCCTGAATCTTTGCTCGCCACTCCCTCATGTAGTCCTCAATGTCAAACACGAACGGCTGCTGCCCGAAGTTGGCGTCTACGATCTCTCCTGGTGTCTGCAGCCCCACAGTGGGATAGAGATTTGACTGCAAAGAAAGAAAGAAAGCCACATTAATGCTTCCCAACCTTTTCCCATGGGCTCTGCGAGGAGCACGTGGGTTTGTCTCTGGCCCTCAGGGATGGGCTGCAAGGGTAGAGGAAGCTAGTTTTTAAAACCACGACTTGTAATAAAAGGGGCAAGAGGCAACAATGGCTTCTCTAGGTTGGTGACAGCCCCAGGCTCAAGAGCCCAGTTCCTGCTGCTCGAAAAGGCGTGGCATGAAACCAGCGCATTGGGCTGCCTTCCCGAAGGATTGAGATCTACATCACAACTAGCGTGTGTGACCTGTCAATCTGTTCTTCCAGAGGGTTGTGAGATTTCTACCACAATGCAGGAGCCGGGACAGTTACAAAGATTGACAGACAAGTGTTTGTATTAGTAAGGTGACTACAAGTTACCCAACAGATGGGAGAGCTCCCATGCCAGCATCTTGGGGGAGGTCTCCCCCTTACCACAACTAACCCAACTAGACAGCTGGTCCAGACAGGCTCTCCAGCTCTCTATTCTAGGGAACACTTTCACCTTCATTTCCCCACACCCTGACAGACAGCTGCTATCCAAACATCTTGCATCTCTGGGCAAAAGGGGAAGGATGCAGGACCCCCTTCAAGGGCACAATCAGCCCCACTGCAAGGACTGTCCAGCACAGCAGGTGGGGTAGTAAGAGGGTCCTGTAGTTAACTCAGCTCGCCAATGATGCCAACCAAACCAGCAAGTTCACTACCCAGGGTTCAATTTCATTTCCAAGTGGCAGTGCCAATGCAACAGTCTCTCCAAACATCAACCAACACATCACTCAGCTCCTGGAGGGTTGAGATGATGTGATTCAAGTTTGGGGAGACAGTCACTGAACCCAGTACAAGCAAATGGATGCCATTTAAGTTAGCCCCGTACCAACCCTGCCCCAACCAAAACCTTCGGAGATTCTCTAAACAGTGCAGTGAGGTATCCAATCTTCATGGCATGTGCAAGAATGAGGGGAGACAACACGCAGAGCATGGGCTTGCCAAATATTTCATTGTGTGGACCACACCTTAGAGAGTCTCCTGGCTACTTCTCCTGTTCACAATCACATCCCTGGGGCAGCTACAGCAATCGCGCAGTCAGGCAGCTAGGAGTCAGTGTGATCCACGCACTGGAAACAAGGGGCAGAGGTGACACCATGTGACCAGCCCACTCCATGGGCCAGCAGCAAGTGTGCCAGGAACCAGGGGTGATCAGAGGACCGCGGTTTGGGAACCACTGACAGTAAATATCTCCCAGCTTTATTCTGTTGCTTTGTAGCTAACTCTTCACATTAGGACCCCATCATGGTAAAACAAGGAGTAAAATGGCCCAAGTTCCAAAGGGAACGACTGAACTTCCTGCCCGAGCGCTATCTCACAGAGAAACACAGCTCAGTAACTAGGGACAGTCAGAGAAGTTTGAGGATAGGGGAGAACTTTATTGCAGAGACGGCCACGGGACCTCTCTTTTTTGATAGATGACACTGGACTACACGCGCCAAGCAGTTCCTACCAACCTGACCATATGGGAGCCTATGCTGGAGCCAGGGGGATGCCACCTCCTGTTACGAGTTAAAGGAATAAAGGCAGAGTGGAATTTCGGAGAGGTGGCCATATGGTTTACTTGCCACTGAGGCTCCTGAAATCTCCAGGTCACAGAGAGAGGAAGAGCCAGAACTCTGGCTTCTTTAGTTTCGTGCACTTGCTAGTGAGTGTTAAATGGTGGGCCTCACTTTCCAGCTGCCATGTGAGATGCAACAAAACAGAACAGCAGAAGATGCTGGTGCAACACCTCTCAGGACACGGCCAGGGATCTGTCCCAAGGTAACGTCAGTGCCTGAGAGCAGTCTGATGGTCCAGGCTTCACGCTCCACAGCTAAGCAACCTCACTGGATTCTGAGGAAACAAGTAACTGAAGAACTCCTTTGGACCCTTTCCTTCTGCTCTAAGGTTTTAAAAGCAATAGGTATGCTGGGCAGATGAGACAGTGCGACTTCTCCCTTCCCCAAAGAACCTCCCAGCAAAGCTGGCATTTCAAGTCCAGTGAACTGGAGCATGCTTTTCGCCTCCAAAAAGATCTGCATTTAGCTGCTGTTCAGCCGATTGAGACATGAACGGCTGGCACTGTATGTTTCTGGTGTTTGAAATGCCGAAACAGGGAGTGGAAGCGGCTGCTCCATACAACACTCGTTTCTTCCCCTTCTCCCTCCCCCCTCCTCCCAAGGCTGGGAAAGGAAAGGAGGAAACGAAGCTGGCTGCATCACTGACTCAGCATCTCCTTTGTATCACATCCCTGAGCAAGAACTGGTGGATTACATAGGTGGGCTAATTCAGATGCAGCTCACACCACTCAGAGCTTTATCACTAGGGGCTGCTATGCCTGTGCACCACGGCACAGCGAGGAGATGGCACAGGAGGGAATTGTGGTATTTAAGGAGTGGAGCTAGAGATCCCCCTCCCCTTCAAACAGAACTGGCAATAAGGAAAAGCCTCCAACAGAGACTATCATCTTATCAGTCTATGCATTGGGCCTCCAACCTGTTTCAGTATCGCCAGCCCATGGCCTCCCAAAGCCACAAGTCAGACCCAAAAAATCACAACACATTAAAAACGATATGTCACAGCGGTTTTTTCCTTCAGATTTTTTCACCGTCAGCAGAAGCTGCCAGCCCCCCCTTTGAGAGTGATCACGATGCAGCCTCTCTTGCACACAAACCGTAGCCTCCTTGTTCACTGATCCGAGCAAACATCACTTACACTCTCCGATCCTATGGGTGCAGGGAGCTACCATTCTACCCCCATCCCTACTGAATGGGGCAGCTGCCTATCCTGCCTTGCTTTCTCCCTCAATGCTCCCCCACTGTCTCCTCTTCCCCACCTACCTCCTGCATTCACTTGAACATTCTCTATATTCGTATTTCCCACTGTCACGCCACATTCCCTGCACACACACACACACACACACACCCCCCGTCTACCTCCTGCTCTCCACATTCCCCGGACCCCACTTAGCAGGGCCGGCTCTAGGTTTTTTGCTGCCCCAAGCAAAAACATTTTTGGCTGCCCCCCCCCCCCGCCCTGGGCTCCCACCCACACCCCCTGCCGCCCCAGCGCTGGGCTCCCCCCTCACCTACCCACCCACACCCCCTGCCGCCCCAGCGCTGGGCTCCCCCCTCACCTACCCACCCACCCCCCTGCTGCCCCAGCCCTGGGCTCTCCCCCCCAACCTGCACCCTCCTGCTGTCCCAGCCCTGGGTCACTGGTAANCCCTGCTTGTTCCTAGCACAGCGATTAAGGGGCCATCATCTTCCCTGAGAGCAGCCTGGCTTCACACCCACTGGAAACATACTGGATCTACAAAGCTAATGAGAGTCGAACTAGCGAAATCTTTGGCAGATGGCAGATAGGACTCAGCAGCACACAGGGAGCCGGTTTCCTGGGTAAGGTGCCTCGGTCACTCTGCAGCGCTGATCTGCACTTTTAGGACCCTGTTTGCACAACTGGCTGCCTCAACTCTCACCAGGGCGTAGGCGTAACTGGGGGCAGATATTAATGGGGCACTGATGATACAAATTTTTTAAACTGACTATATTTAAAAAAAAATTCCCATTTCTGCTATATTCAAAGATTGCGAGGTCAGACAGAACCAAACCTGATCGCCTGTATAACACAGCACATAGAACTTCCCCCAAATAATCCCCGGAGCATATCGTTTAGAAACGCATCCAATCCTGATTTAAACACTTGAAACTATAGCCCGCTTTAAACAGTATTGCCTGACATTGAAAACATGCCCTGAAAAATATGCAAGGGCTTTTCTGCTCCCACTGATATTTATGCAGGGCTTTTCAGGAAAGGCGAGAATGTCTGACACTGTCTGGGCTTGGATGCATGAGAAAGTTGCACTGGTTTAAATTTAAACTGATTTAGTTAAATCAGTGCAAACCCCTGCATGGATGCTCAGCTCAGTTTAAGAGTGGCTTTTTTAAATTCACTTAAACCTGTTCCTGTTGATGAAGTCATTTCTGGCTAACTTTTCAGTGATAATAGTCTAACGTAGATAAACATTTTCAGAGAAATGCAATTTTTGAGTTGAGTGTGTCCATTCATACTTCTTGAGATTGGAAAAATCAGCACTCACCACTTAACCTATAAGCAGTGCTGCTAGGGGCTGTGTATTTTACCCAAGGCCCATTGGTACCAGTAAAGCAGGTGTAGGGGACCTATGGCCCATGGGCTGGATCTGGCCCCTTGCTCATTTTCATCCAGCCTGTGGGCCACACATGTTCAACCCACCTGCCGGGGGTGGGGGGACGGGACTTCCCCTTGTGGGCAGAGGAGCCACCGCTCGCAGCTTCAGCCCCGTGAGGGATGCCAAAGCTCAGGGCTTCCTGCCCATGGGGCTGGAGCTGTGAGCACCAGCTCCCCCCACCGCAGGAGGGAAGCCCTGAGTCTTGGTGCCCCCCCGCGGGGCTGGAGCCTCGAGCGCCGGCTTGCCCTGCTGTGGGGGAAGCCCTGAGCCTCCGCGCCCCCCTGAGCAGGTGAGTTGAACGTTTGTGGCCCGCCATTGATTTTTTCAATGGGTCTATGGCTCCTGATAAATAAAAGGTTGCCCACCCCTGCAGTAAAGGAAAACTCTCTGCAAGGAAACTGTTCCTAGACAGGTAACGGGCTGAAGGACCAATTTAAATTCCTGGTGTAAGCTCACTGAAGTCAGAGTCACCCCACAAGTGAATTCAGCCCCACAACTTCCCTACAACTGGTCAAGGAAATGCTGCTTATTGCCTGTCTTGTTGGTGTTCTCTAGAAAGTTTGCTTCAAGCAGAATAGGCCACCAATGGAGGGGGAAGCCTTTACACCCAGTGCCCACAAGGAACATCGGACTATCATGTGTGTGGTCAAAAGAGAAATCCCATTTCAAGGGAACAGGACAAGCCCTATTAGGGTCCGAGACCCTTGGATCCTACAAGGCTCACTCAGTTAAGATTTCTGAAGATCTTCATATTTCCATTCCCTTTTGCAGCAGAGCTTCTAGAACAGAGTTTTCACAGCCCTGGCAAAGGATGTGAAGAACGCAGTTAATGTTTAACAGCTTTTATACTCTATGTTCTCTCTGCTGTACCTTACAATGAATGCACATTGTGTTTCAACTCATCTGGACGCGTCTCCCTTGCTATATTAACGCATAAACATTTCCTAAGGTCTAAAGCACTTGGAAGCTGTATTGATGCTAAGCACGATGATATTTGAGATCTGCTACCATTCCTAAAGAGCGCTTTGATCAGTCCTAACGCTGCTGTGCAACCCAAGGGCCCCAGTCAGGATCAGAGACCAAACCTGCGGGACACCGTTTTAAGAAACAGAGGAAGATGTGGTCTATGCCCCTAAAGAGTCTAAAAAGAGACCCAACAGGCAGTGGGTGGGGAAAGGGATCAAGCAGCAGCAGAGAGGTCAGACAGCCTGTTATCTCTGTTTGTTTGACTCTGGGGAGGGCTAGGGGAAGGGGACCACAGGAGGTGGTGAGTAAACAGGAGCAAGGGAGTGAAGGAAGGAAGGAAGAAGAGACTCTGAGGGGCAGGAATTGGGATGGGAAAGGGAGGACAGGGGATGAGGTTGGCAGCACAGGGACTGTGAGGTCAAGGGTCAGGAGGAGGTCCAGGCAAGCTACCAGTCAGCAGATATAAAACAACATCCAGACAGCAAATTGCAAGCAGCAGCCTGCTGCCATCACTGGTGTCTGGGGCTGGGAAGGAGGAAGGGCCTGGATGCGTAAGACCCTGCCTGCTGTCAGTCCCCGACTGAGAGAAACCCATTTTTCCTTTGCTTCTCCCGAGGAAGCGCTGATACCAAGTCTCGGGCTTTGCAGCATTTCCCTGCACCTTGCCACCTCCACAACTGGACGTATACACCTCATTGCCAAATGGGCTTTCGAGGGGGTGTGAGAATCACTTCTGCTCTAGTTACCAGGCAGTAACTGGGGACTCCGGTGATGTGCTCAGCACCCCTATGGCGTGGGAGCATGGACCGCTCCATTCAGCGCTCTGTTGAAGAGCGGGGACAGGCTCAGGCAGAGAATTCACTAGTACACAGCGTGGCACGCTGGGGCCAACATGCCTGGGTGCACGGGCGGTATGAGGCTTTGGGAAGAGCCAGCACATTGACGAAAGTGACACTGGCTGTCTGCAGCATTTCCACTCTCATTTGTACTCCATGGAGTGAGATCCACAAGGCCAAACCCTAACAGTGCTCACAACGAAGTCCTGCTTTCCCACTGCGTCCTGCCCTGGGCACTAGCTTCCTGGAAGAGACCGATGCTGTCCACAAAACATCACATGAGCAGCACCACAGAGGTCGGGTGTCAGGGCAAAAAGACTCGAGGGAAATGTTCTGTGAGACCTACAAGAGCAATAATGGCCAGGAAACACCCTCACTGTCAGCCATTATTGCATACCTCTGTACTGAACACTGGAGCGTCACCACAGGACTTGTTCGGCTGACACCCTCAGAGCTGTGAGCCTTTAACTGAAAAGCAACACTCAGAACCGAGGCTGCACCTTGCTGAACAGGGGCGTTAATCTGTATAACTGCACCTCTATTGAGGACTGCGAGGGGAGTATTTAACCCTATTATTGCTGCACATGGAGAATGCTCAGTGTCCAACCACACTCCCTGCAATCTCAGGATAGAGTGGAATACAACCCACTGGCCCTGCCCATTCCTTCCTGACCTGCATGTTTGAAGCATTATAGACGAACAGCATATTCAAGGAGCAAGCAGAAAATTTGGACTCATGCACGATGCCCACAAAATTTGGACTCCTTTGCAATCGTTGAGACAGCCGTGTTCTTATAATCCTCCAACTACTTTTCACTGTCTCTGGCGCAGCTAAGTGCAATGCCATGTGGAAGCTCCTGATCTGAGAGCAGCTTGACACATTGCAGGCTGGCAGAGCCAAGAAGAGACTATCAAACCGCAGAGAGCGGAGCTCAGCACATCTTCGCAGCAGCATTGCCTATGGCTGGTTACAGAGGGTGTGTGCAGGGCTTGCCAACAGCTAGCAGAGCTGATGGCGGAGTAAGGGGACCTAAAAACGAAGGAACAATTGAGCATTCCTGACACAGACACTCAATCCCTAATCGCTACCTTGGAAAGGGAAAGACCCTTTGCTGCAGTATTCAGATGGGAGCAAGGGGAGTTTAGAAGCAGTAACACCAAACAAGCAAGTGTGTTTTCTGTTAACAAGGTTTGAGATGCTAAAGTGCATTGTCATACACTGAGCCTCAAGTGAACAGCACACAGTGCTCCCTGCAGACAAAGCTGCTCTTAGGAGACAGCCATTTAAGGTGTAATAAAGCAGGAATTCACGCAGCAATTCCAGGAGAGGTAACTATTCTTAACGGGGATCTTGTGAGCAACCACACATCTGGCGATGAGACGGTACAGTCTCATAAAAGGGAGCACTCTCACCCCAATGCAACAGAGGCAGACGGGAAACATACATCATTTAGGAACATGTGCTACCCCTTTAACATGGCATTAAACAGAAGACATCACACACCCCAGTTACTGTCCCCCTCCCTTTCATTTGCATCCCTAGTTAAAATACTGAAAATAGTTGTACTTACAGGGAGGTCTGTAAAGGCTATACCTGTGGGGGGAAAAAATATTAGAATTAAAAAGACAAAGGATTTTTCCCCACGTGCACCTACAGACTTAACAGGCTACGAAACGTTACTACATTTCAGTAAATCTCAGCTCTGGCCCTGGACTTAGCGACCTGTTATTTAACAGTCTCTCCCCTTCTCCCTCTACCTGGACCCTGTGGTTTGGCAAAGATTCAGGTCGGAGTCCGAGGTGTTCTCAGAAACTCTTTCCCATCAGTTTTAGCGCATTAAGCTTCACAAAAGCAGCCCCTTTTTCCTTTGCTTCTCCCTCAAGTCACTGCAGGACTCCACTAAGAAGCCACTGGGTAAAGCATCAGTTCAAGACAAATTTTTTATTTGGAAGCTGTGGTGCTGGCCTGGGGCTACCTCTCCTTTCCAGCTGGAGCTGTGGAGTTGAGCATTAAACTCCCTGTACAATTCCCAGGGCCTGGGCCTTGCACTAAGGCAGGGCTGAAGTCAGAAGCAGTTTCTCAGATATGCAGCAATGGAGAGAATGGTAGTGCTCAGCTTCCTCCTCCACATTCGTAAATTCCAAGGCCAGAAGGGACCATGATTATCTAGTCCAGGGGTCAGCAACCTTTCAGAAGTGGTGTGCCAAGTCTTCATTTATTCACTCTAATTCAGTGGTTCCCAAACTGGGGTTTGTGAACCCCTGGGGGTTCGCGGAAAAAAATTCCCTAATGGCGGACAGAGCTGTCCCTAGGGACCCTGGGCAGCACGGGTCAGCAGCCCAGAGCTCCTGGACTTCCAAGAGCTAAGAAGATCAAAGCAAGCATCTCTATCTGAGGAGATTTAAACTTCAAGACTCCTTATAAGAAATGGAAAGGGAGGTGGATATTTTTTGCTGTTTTTAAAATTAAATAGGCAGCTAGTATTGTTTTAAAAATTATTATGAAGAACAAGTTTAAGCCTTGTTGTAACGTGCGTTGTTTGCCTGGACTGCTCAAGACCTGAATGCTTGTGTAGGAGGAACTCTTTGAGTTGGCTTCTTAAATACCTTCCTGCTGTTTCACGTCTGAAACATAGGAGCCTTGTCTTATAACAGTGACACAAGCTACGAAAGTGAGAGCTTGGAAGTGTGTTGCCGTTTTCATAATGTAATAAAAATACTGTCACGATAAATTATAATTAATAATAAATAGTGTGTAATAAGCATGTCATAAAAACAAATTTTATGTTTCCAAGATCACTGCTTTTATAATTTATACTCAGGTCAAGGAGAATAACCCTGGAAATATTAATTTTTAGGAGGGGGTTCGCGAGACTTGACATTTTAGTGAAAGGGGTTCACAGGTTGTTAAAGTTTGGGAACCACTGCTCTAATTTAAGGTTTCACGTGCCAGTAATACATTTTAATGTTTTTAGAAGGTCTCTTTCTATAAGTCTATAATATATAACTAAACTATTGTTGTATGTAAAGTAAATACGGTTTTTTAAATGTTTAAGAAGCTTCATTTAAAATTCAATTAAAATGCAGAGCCCCCCACTGAAAATCAGCTCGCGTGCCATAGGTTGCCTACCCCATATCTAGTCTGACCTCCTATATAACACAGGCCAGAGACCTGCCCCAACGTAATTCCCAGGGCAGATCTTTTAGCAAAACTTCCATCTTGATTTAAAAATTGTCACTGATGGAGACTCCACCACGACCCTCAGTAAGTTGTTCCAATGGTTAATTACTCTCACCTGTTAAAAATGTATATTTTATTTCCAGTCTGAATTTGTCAGGCTTCAACTTCTAAACACTGAATAGTGTTAGACTTTTCTCTGCTAGACTGAAGAGCCCATTATTGTTACCCATGTAGGTACCTATAGATTGTGATCAAGTCACCCCTTAACCTTCTCTTTGTTAAACTAAATAGATTGAGCTCCTTATGTCTATCCCTATAAGGCAGGTTTGGCTAATCCTTAATCGTTCTCGTGGCTCTTCTCTGAAGCCCCTCCAGTATATCACCATCCTTCTTGAATTGTGGACACCAGAACTGGACACAGGATTCCAGCAGCGGTCGCACCAGTGTCAAATTCAGAGGTAAAATAACCTCTCTACTTCAAATTTGATAGTTGCAAATATAACAGAAATGAAAAGGTTTATAATTTCTCTCTATTTCAATCTGACAAATCAGAAAGGAGGCATAAATTATGTATAAACAAAGGTTTCTTATATTTGCTAAGGCAGGGATGAGAAGATTATTCAGCCACAGGTTCTGAACAGCACCAAAAGCTCCAAGTCAAGCTATCTGGGGAGCGGAACATGTAAAAGGAGGGCGGACAGAGTAACCACCTACACCCAGAGCAGAGAGCACGGCCGGGTTGGCTGGTGGGCACGAGGCATCTGCACTATATGTTCCTGAATCATGAGACATATTAACTACTTCCCGGCTCCAACAAGAGACCCAGACTATTTACATACAGCAGCAAGTCAGTCTTCTCTCTCCACGATCACGTGCTAGTGCTTAGACTTGAAGGACACCAACAGCATCTGGGAGAAGGGCTGGTTTCCACCTACCTGCCTGCCTCCACATGGAGCATGTGGGGCAGCGACAAAATGCATGGACACTCTTCCCCAATCATCACTAACAAAACTCCAGGAGTAAAACAACCCCTCACAGGGCTATTCATTGCTGGATACCCCCCAGTCTATCTCCTGGGCTCTCTGCCCCCAAACTCTATAGCTGGAGTATGTACACCTCTCTGTGATGCCACTACACCAGCACCCACAGAGCTCCTTCACTCCTCACAGGAGCAGCCCCAGACACCTCGGCTGCAATACCGAGTTCTAGACGGCACCTCGGACTCTGAGTAGGCCTAGCATCAGAAGGTCCAAGGGCTGTGGGTGTTACAGAGAGGAGATTCACATTGCTAAGATGACAGAGGCCCAGCTGCAAGTATAGAAGAGTGGATCAGCGTAGGCAAGAGATTGGGGTCATGACCACTGCAGGGATCACCACTAGTAGATCAGATTGACAGACGTAAAGACAGGTGGGAAGGAGGTTTCTAGTACTGCTTTCTTAGGCTTAGACTATTAGTTATTCCTGACATGCTAAACACTACATCGAGGCCTCCTTCCCAGGTACGGAATTGTAGTGCTCCCTAGGGATCAGACGAAAGAAGTGTGCACTGATTCTTTTACATAGTCTGCTGCTTCTCGACCCCAGGTGTGAAGAAAGCTCCACACAGCAGTGAAATACATTAGTGCATGGCAAGGTAAGGTGTAAATCTACAGCACACTAGCTGGCCACATGGACCCTGCTACAGTGCACTAAAATGTCTGCTCTGTGCACTGATCCAGCCCAGTTTGTAACAGGAGTAGAGCAAAGTGCACTGTAGACCTTTTAGCGCACGGTAGATTTACACCCCAGTTTGCTGTGCACTCCCTCTCTACTTTTAAACACAGAACTGTGATTCAGAGCACACTTTCTCCAGCAATTTCTAAAAGTGCACTATTTGAAGCAACATAGATTCATGATCAAATGGGTTGAGAAAGTCTTGGATCGTGACCAGCTAAACAGCTTATAGGGCCATGAGGTTAATTAACCTACCACATAGTTTGGAGCTACTTTCCAGTAGGCAACCTCATCACAAGTCAACAAAACTATGGATCAATATGCTAAATACACTGGAATAAACAGTTTGGGGAAATTTTCAAAGGATTTCCCCCTCCTGGACATTTGTCTCGTCTCCCCACCTACCCCTCTGTGCATTGCTCTCCCCACCATCTCCGCACTCAAAGATCCTTCACCAATCAAACTGTTTTCTGTGGGGTTCCCCTCCACCACATTGGTTAAGTTTCATATTTTGTTTGGCCAGCTGGGTGAGAGCTTGTTCCCACCCTTACAACAAAAGGAAATTAACCTGCTGATCTAGCCACCATGGCAGCAGGAGGGGTTCTGCAGCCCAGCTACAATTCCAGCTCCGCACCAGGCATCCTTCAATCTTCTGTGGGTGGGGTGCAGCTCTCCCACTGGGGCGCCTGCAGCCATCACATTTGCAGTGCAGGGAGCCAGCAGCCCCAGGAAGCAAGGTGAGCACAGAGGAGGAAATTTACAGACACTGCACTTAAACTGAGAGCCTTCTCCTCTTTGAAGCAGGGTGGCATCACAGCCACTCTTCTCTAGAGGTAGCCAGATCTCTGCTACAACACAGGACATAGATCAGGTTTCCCAACAGAAAATGGTATTATGCTCCATGTCCCGAACAAGGAAATACTAATCCCAGTGTAACTACGGAAGATGCTACTTCAACAGCATTCCATTTTATAATCTCAATAAAACTCTCTGGACCACGCTGCAGTACTGATTAGTGCACATGTGTGGGAGGCGGTGGGAACCTGTCAGTCAGTTTTATTGCTTCAAACAGCCAGCAAACTGCTTAAACAGAGCCCAGCCGTAGTCCAGACGCCACAAGGTCATTAGCAGAAAATAAAAAGGGATAACAGCTCCTTAACTATTCAGCTGGATAAAAAGCAACTCTACTCTGCCTCCCCGCAGCAATTCAAGTGCCTGGAGATAGCTGCAAAGCCAGTTTTAGGAAGGTGGTGGTGACTCAAGACTGGACAGCTTAGGAAGAGAATGCAAAGTGTCTCTCCTGTAAGTCAGTGGTTCAAATCCAAGCCAGGGCAGTACTGGCCAAGTCATTAACATCTGATAACTGTTCAGTGGTCTGGATACAATATGTGCATGTGTCAACGCAGCTCCAAGTGAACAGTTCTGATAACACAAATGCCACTGACAATCTCAGCAGAGATCCCAAGGACTGAACTGGGCAGAGACTGGTCTCTTCTGGTCAGAAGGGGAGTTCACTGGCAGGTCGGCAAAAAGCACACTGCCTCTGCATAACACCACCTTTCATCAGCACTGACACAGTCGTTTATCTTTCAGGGATGCTGCCCTCACGCGACAAAGCCACACTTCTAACACAGGCTAATAAACCATTTAGCTATGGTGTGGCTCGCTGCAGGGCCTAATGGAAAGTCAAGTTGTCAGTACATTAGGGGACAGAAGCATTTCGCCAATGATCAAATAAAGTGGTGGCTATGAGAAAGCAGAATTTCATTAAACTTCAACAGGAGGAAACCTCTCTCAGATAAAGAATGAGCCCCCATTTTTGCATGCCATGAAAGAATCCTACAAACAAGGTAGGGGAGGTAATCTCTTTTATTGGACCAACTTTTGTTGGTGAGAGAGACCAGCTTTGAAGCTTACACAGAGCTCTTCTAGTGGATTCCAGAGGGGTTGCGATCAGTAGGGAACACATGGATTCTGGAACCTACTGCAGCCTGAGAATGTGAATTGACAAATATACAGTTAAAAACTGTGTTGTACATTTTTTTGCACTGGAAAACTATTTTAGCTAGATTCAACATTTCTCAGGTATTCATTAAAAACCTATGGAAGTATGTTCTGTGTAAAGACATGCAGTAGATTAGTGATCTATGTTACACTCAAGTCTCTCAAACAACACCGGACAGAGGAATAAACGAACTAATTCCTTTCTCTCATGGTGAGTGTGAGATTAGAGACAATTGTTCTTCTAAAGATAAATTTGGAAGCACATATGTACAACATAGGAAAGGGCACTGAAGATTCAAATCAGAAGAAATCTGTTATCTGAGTCCATCCACGGGACTTCAGACAATGAATGTTCAATGAACAAGACTCTTCCTTTGACAAATAATTTTGAAGGAGTTATTTAAACGCTGCTGCTTTGTCACTACTTCCTGGTTTATTTTATCAGATGCTGAAAAGAATGCACTGATTTCTTTCCCTGTCCATTTAGACTGAAGAAAAGTGCAACGGGATATAATTTTGAGATGTTTATGGCCAAAGTGTTACTGTCTTCCCTAATGTCTAAATATTAGGAACTTTTTAATAGTCATTTTTAATAACAAGTAAATGCCAGGATTTCTGCTATCAGAAAGGTGTTCTGTTGATATTCTTCACTGCACAAAAGCTTATGATTTCTGCAGATTCCTTCTGGATTGCAGAAAAAATGGAGCGTCACCACTCTCTAACCTGGATGCCAGGCAATTTGGGGCACAATTTAATGAAGTAGTGAGGTAAATTAATTCCAGAGCACAAGGCAGAACTGCTGTGAAATTCACCTCAACTCTCCAAATGCTAGTCTGAGCAAGTGAGGGCAGTGGTATTGACTTCTCCATTGTAACACAGGAAAGGGATCTGCAATCACAATTCCAAGAGTAGATCTTTAACCAAGCGGTGCGACCCAGTATGAACCCCTTCATGCTACGCTTACTCTGTGCACTGAGGGAAACAGCCTCTTTGCTTCAATGCCCTTTAGAGGGTGATGGCCTCACACAGTGCTCCTTCACTTACCCAGAAGCTGCGCCTCTCAGCTTTCTGGCTAAAATGCAGAGCAGACCAGTTCAACACAGGATAGCCTCTCTGTGGGAACTAGATCCTGTCCTGTGGAGGATGGACTGTATGATCAAACAGGTCTTTTCTTACCACTATCACAATCATTATTAATTCCTGAATGAGGAATCATAATTCCTTCCTGAATGAGCATTAGCTAGCTAGGAAACATCCAGCAGGGATGCAGGAAGGAAAGCTGATGAAAGCTTTCTGCCACACATTTCTATACATGTCACACTGAGGAGAATGTGAAGTGAAACATGTAGAAAAAATGCAGGGCTAAGGCTCAGAGGCCACTCCGGGATCCATGTGAGATCAAGCAAATTCCTTAAGAACTCTTTCCTAGAAGATGACAGACAATCCAATCCGATTGTCCTGCAAGCTCAGAAAGCAGCCTGGGCTGGAATGGATACCTCCCAGCAGCCTTTGAAAGAGCAGCAAAAACTATTCAGGAAAACAATTAAGGGATATGACAAAAGTGTTCTTTGCTAACAGCCCTGGAACATCCTTCTGTGCACTTAGCCACATGGGAAGTGGCTAGCGCATGAGGATGCTACTCCCTTGTGGTACAGCTGCTCCTTCAGGCATCTGAAAAACTGTGTCACTGCAAGGTGCATCTCAGGACAGAAGGGTTCCTAGCTGTACACACAAGAACAGCAGCTGCCACGTGTACAGGCAGCAGTGAAGCAAACTGAAAAAGCCAGCAAAGGCAAGTGAAGGTTGATGCATTGTCCTTACCTTCCCCCATTGCTCCAGAAGGCAGCCTGGCTGCTCAAGCTGGCCGTGGTTACTTGGGCCCGAGCCTCAATGTTATTACAACATGACATTCTTGTAGTAAAGTTTGTTAAAAATAAAAATTCAACCTTTGATTAAAATGTCAAACTGCATTTGCCCATTCCTGCCCCCGATAAGCCCTTTTGGGAGCTGGTCTGGTCTTCTGGACAATGCACTGTTAGTTGAAATGGGAAAGCACGTGGCAATCTGACAGTGACGTTGTCCATGAGAAATAGCTACTTCTGTGGGAAGGAAATCAAGATGAGCACAGTTCCAACTAACCCCCTTGTACCAGTGTAAACAGAGATTTCATCCATAATTTTACTCAAAGACCCTTCCCCTTTCCACAGCTCCATACAAGCCATGCACACAGTAATCAGGAGATCTCCAAGCCAAGTCCTCCCCTCCCCGTCAGCCAAAAGTGACCATGTCTTCTGCCTCAGTTAGAGGCTTTCTCCACAGTTGGCTCTAGACACCTTTGTTACAGAGACTAATCCACAACTTCACGTACACAGAGCAAAGGGTTTAAGTGACATGGACCTCAGACAGCTGCCTTCACCCCTTAATAGCTACGTCCTGCCTTTCTGCTCATGTCTGAATAGCCAATTATTATTATGAATAGTAATCATGATTTGTATTACCGTAGGGTCGAAGAGCCCCAGTCCTGGATCAGCACCCTAGGTGCTGTGCAGACAGAACAAAAAAATGCTCCCTACCCAAGGGCCTTCAAATCTATGTAAGCCTGCTCTCCTCCATCCCGGGGGTCCCTCCTCGATTCACACAGGACACCCCAAAACACTGCCCCCATGACACAGCTTTCTACTTGGGAAAGGTGTTAGCCAATTCCTTTGGCTTCCAGGCAGGTGGCAATCTCACTGCCAGTGATGACCTGGAGGGAGTGCCAGTGGAAGCAGCACAGGACACACCGCACTCTGCCAAGAGGGACCCTTCAGAGAGCAGGCTCCAAATGCTAATGATAACTAAAGACTTACCTGTGAGCCATCGCTGGGCTGAGCCAAACAGCTGCCATTCTATCAGACTACTTGGGCAAAGTCACTGCGCAGGAACACCACTCAGCTGGGTTTGATGCGTCTCCATCAATCTGATGCAGTCCAATTGCCAAGACTTGGTTTGAAGAGTGGGCTCTTTTCATCCTATTGCCACGGTTCTCCAGAAGTGGCCTGTGACGCATGTTAGCTAACCTGCCAAACCTGAGTGAAGCCAGAGGGTGGGAGGGTGATCTGGTCCATGGCAATTTCAGTTTGTTACTGGGGGGGGGGGGGGGGGGGGGGGGGGCGCCNCTTCAGGTTGGAGCATTCACAGGGAAGGCCTGGGAATAAGGTCCATTAATATTAATGCTCATTAGTTCTATGCCTCATCTGCATAACATGCTGAGAGTACAATCCCTCCTGTCTGCCTGTCACACTGCATCTGGCAAACAGCATCAAGCCAGTGAAACAGCTTTTGCTGTTAGCTGGCAAAACAAGCAGCATGTTTGCATCCTGTCCAGGTCCATTTCCTGCTGCGCTCCTCTCCATGCCCTGACCTTATGTTAGCCACTCCAGGAGCTCTGCAGAGATGACATTTCTCCACCTGAGAACGTGTGCTTTCCCTGAGTATCGGCATTGTAAATCAGACTGGAGGAAGCATCTTCGGCTAGAACTCTCAAGGAGGAGGACGTGCTATTTTCATAATCCCAGTGACCTGTCCAGCTGGGACCTGAGCACCCCATTTACAGTCAAATAATTGAAACACTCCTCCAGAAAGCCTTGAGTGTACTGTTCCATTTGGCCACTTCTGTTACATACAAAGGTTTATAACTTAGCCATATCCTCTTGCCACCTCCGTAGAAAATAAACTCTGCCTCCTGGTTGAAGCCCTGATGTTTGTTCATTCCCCTCATATCCCCACCTCCCCTGATTTACACCTGCCAGCTCTGGGCCACGTGTAGCTGTCACCTTCCTTTTGGTTGACACTCCTTTTGGAAAGGGTCAATGCTGCTCCTTCAGCAGCTGGAAGGAGTCACTGTTGAGATATAAAAACTGTTTCTCCCAGGCCTTGAAATGACAATGCAAAACAGTTCCCACTTGAGGTCCCCAACTGTATGTTTTCTAGTACCAACTGGAATGTCCAGAATTAGTGACATGTATCTCTTCCCCCATTAGCTCCCAAGACATTCCTGACAGAAAGGTCACAATGAAAGGTTACCGAAAGCATGGAAGACCAAGGACGGGTGCCAAGAGAGAGAGCTTCAACGAAAAGGAAAGAATGAGTTTAAACTTACAGTAAGGTGCAAAAGGGAAGACGTAGGCAGAGCACTGGCCTGCCGGGCCCACCTGTCTGGCAGGAATACTATCCCTTTGCTAGGGCCTTCCCAGAAGATCTCAATCCATCTGTGACAATCAATTGTTCTCCTCCCAGCTTGTGGCTCTGTCACCCTTCTCCAAGTCCCTCCACCCCAAACATACACTTCTCTTGCTTGCTTTTACCCTTCATGTTTTGGCTCCTCTCTACCTATCCAATCTTCTCCTTTATCACAAGGCTGACTCCTGCCTTCGCTCTGCCAATGATGCTGTCCTCAATCGACTCATTTCCCCAAACCACCCTGTATCAGTGAGAAAAGCTGCTGGTCAATCTAGGAAGCCATCTCCCTAGTCCTCCTTCAAATCCCTCCTTGTAACTCTCCTCTTCTGCAGTGCAGACCAAAAACTGCACTCTGGTAATTGCTAGACAGGCAGCAAGCTGCGATTACTGCTCCTGATCAGCTAAAAATTGCACTAATCATATTGTTACCCAGTCTCAGCCTGCCTGGCTCATCCATCTTTTGTGTCTTGTCTTACACTGGGTAAGTGCTATAATAGCCCCATTTTTCTTATGGGGAAACCAACGCTCAGAGAGGTTACCCCAGTGACTTGCCTAAAGTCACAGAGCAATGCAGGGCTGGGAACAGAACCTAGGGCTTTTGAGTTCCAGTCCTATACCTTCATCACAGGTACCTGCCTCCTTTCTTACAGCAGAACTATAGAACTATCAGCATACAGGAAGACTCTGCCTTCTGGGTATAGAGTGAAATTACAATATTTCCGTTAGATACAAGCAGCATCCAAAACAGGCTGAGTGTCAGGGGCCTTCAGACTGTATTATCAGCACAAACAGGTACCAAGACACTCTTGGGTGGGAACAGAATAGTAGCTGGCTATTCCCTGGAACATTTGTGAGCCCACCTGGGAGAGCTGCGCTATTCCTGTTCACTAGAGAAGGGACCTACAGCTTCAGTGTGTGCCAAGAAACAGCGCACTACTCCCTTTCTGGGTCCGTCTCCAGCGTACACAACACAGATCCTGGATTCTCAGTCTGTCAGTAAGATAAGAGACAAGCAATGTTTAGACTTCATTAGGATGCATCCCCAGGGGCTTAGCCGTCCCTGGCCTGCTGAAGGTGCTCTTGTTTTCCTCTGGCATCCGCTCCGTGCAGAAATGCATGTTCCACACCTTCCTGTCACAATCACTCTGCCCATCTCCAGCGAAGAGCTTTGCCACGGTTAACAGGCTGCTTGCGCTTGTGATCACTTGGTGCTGAGAAATGTGTTTTCCCCAGCTCAAAGCACTGACTAATGGATGCTTCTCCTCTTGACCTTGTGCTTTCTTCTCAAACAGCAACAGGTAGACACCAGTCACCATTAGCCTTTCTGGGTGAGACTTCTGTTCCATTTTCCCAGAGAAACATTACATGTTCTGCCAGCCTTTGTGAAGGGAGAGGTAGCAGTTGCTACTATTCTCTTCTGCCTTTAGCCAGGGTTTCTGCAAATCCACCACTGTGCCAAGCATCCTTTTGCTTACCTCCTCTATACACCCCATATTCCCCCTCTGTGTGAGCTCAGAGAAGTGTTGGGACATGAACTGACAGTCAGTAGTCACAGCTGCAGCCTTTCCCACACACTGCTCACTCCTGCACTCAAGTCACATTCACGATGCCACCATATTCCACTGGCTCAGCAGTGGGACGCCCCGGATCAGCCTGGCCCCATCTTCTAAAACAGCAGGCAGTGATGCCGATGACCCAGACCACAGAACTCTAGTCTGCTGAGAGAAGAACTCTTGCCTGACAGGAATCCACAACAAAAGAATCGTGAGGCTCAAGCTGGGATCATTTTGAATGAGCTACCACAAAATGTCCATGGAAGAAAAGTATTCTCGAAAGAAACTAGCAATGGAAACAAAGAGTGGGGAAGGGAAGCACATCTCCCCTGTAACCATCTCTACATGCATCCTGAGCAGAACAGAACTCCTGGTGGAATACGAGGCACAGAACCCAGGGATTTTAATAACTGAGTCTGATGTGAAAGTCACTGATAACCTGCTTCCCTTTGTTTTGTCACATCCACTCGGCCAGTGAAATGTGACATTGCCGTATCATAGCACAGACATGAGTGAAATGGCAACAGAAACAACTGAAAGGTTTAGCCCACATCCTCTCTGCTCTGCAGATCCCCAACACTGTAGACTCAGTCCCTTTCCAGCCATTACTTTTTCATTATGGAAGAACGCAGTGGCACAGATGCAGTTGTGTCAAGCGAAGGAAAATACCTTCCCAGGCTGCAGTGCACTAACTAAAACTTCCACAGGCGTCTCTCATCCACAAGGGCTTCCACATCCTCCTCGCTGTCCGTGATAAGCCCTCGATCATCAGTGCTCTAAACGAATTGAAACTCACACTATAATCCAGCTCCACATTTGGGTTTTGTAACCACCACCAATGATTTGCTGGAGGGGGAACTAATGATGCTGGGCTGGAAAAATACAGAAGTGGGAACTCAGCCATTTGAACAAAGGAGAAACTAGGAGCAAATAAGCCTGAAGCACGCAAGGACAGTGGGAGAAGCGATCAACAGGAAGTGAGTGTCACAACTCTGGATAGGGAGTGCAGGAGAAGCTGGAGTAGTTCTCCCATAGGCAGCCACATGTTAGAGAGGCTACCTGAATCCCTGGGGGCCAGGTTAGCCACCTCATGATGTTACTCCAGCACACACACACACGAACAAAGCTAATCAAAGCACAGACTTAGTGAAATCTCCTAAATTACTATCGTAACTGGGACCCTCTAGCTCAGTGGTTTGAGCGCTGGCCTGCTAAACCCAGGGTTGTGAGTTCAATCCTTGAGGGGGCCATTTAGGGAACTGGGGTAAAAATCTGTCTGGGGATTGGTCCTGCTTTGAGCAGGGGGTTGGACTAGATACCTCCTGAGGTCCCTTCCAACCCTGAGATTCTAAGTGATGGGCTCAACAATTCACTTCTCCCAAGCTGGGGGTGTCACTGGTTTCGCTTCCCAGGTGGTCTCTAGGTTGATATTTAAATGAATCTAAAATCCTGGCAAAAAGGCAAGTGTTGCAATATTTATTGCTTTTACTCAACCTGCCTCGTCCCCAGTGATGGCTTGTGGTGCTCCTAGTCTACACTGTCAGCTGTCAGTTTCACACACCTTTGAGCTGTCTCCATAGCACAGAGCTGATGAGAGACCAGATGAGAAAAGGCTGGAGTGCAGTGAGAAAACTGGGCTTTTCCCTAATATTTATTCGCCAAGGAACGCTTCCCTCCCCACCTTTGACTGGTTTGTTAATGTCCCATGCCAGAAGCCCTACTTATGGCCCACATCATTTTTAAATATAAAGCATCATTTGTGTGGCATCACAGCTGGTCAGGTTGGCAAAGAGCTTCAAGGCAAAAACAAACCAGAGCAAAATCCCCAGACAGCCACTCAAACACACCATCTCCGCCGTGGCCGGGGCTGCAGTGGCCTGAACGCAATGGCTCCAACTGCCATCTCTGAATGCCACAAGGCAAGTTTTAAACAGATTCTTCCACTTGGCCCGAAGGAAATGGCTCTGGATTGCTGCCCCACAGAGAAGGATGGCAAAGTGACCGGACTAGAAACTGAGTGGACAGTGAAAGACTAACACTAGCAATGCACCTGGGTTTCCACACAAAAAGGCCTGTGACTGGGCCACATTTCCCATCAAACCCTCTATGATAAATGAAGGGGGGAGGGGAACTCCCTTTTATGGACACCCAGCCAGCCAGTTAGCTACAAAATCCCTGTTAGTAGCTGTTCTCGACTTGCTTTACCTGTAAAGGGTTAAAAAAGCCCATAGGTAGGGAAGGAAGTGGGCACCTGACCAAAAGAGCCAATGAGAAGGCTAGAACTTTTTAAAATTGGGAAAAAACTTTTCCTTTGTCTGTCTGTCTGTTGTTCTCCGGAGAGAGGAGACACAGAGCAGCAATGCTGTAAGAAGCTTTAAACCAGATATGAAAAATCATGAAATCATACCTTGAAACTACTTATCTGAAACCTCACATATGCAAGTAGATCAGGGAATGTCTAGGAAGACGCGATTAGGTTTCATCTCTTTATGGCTTGTGGACTCCTCTGTGCTAACCCCAGGTGCTTTTGTTTTGCTTATAACCTTTAAGCTGGACCTCAAGAAAACCATTCTTGATGCTTAATTATTATATTTGCTCTTTTTAAAAACTAGCAATAGCTTACATTCCAGATGTATTTTCTTTCTTTTTGTTCTTTAATAAAACTTACCATTTTTAAGAACAGGATTGGGTTTTTCTGTCTTAAGAGGTTTGTGCATGTTGTTTAATTAGCTGGTGGCAACAGCTGATTTCCTTTATTTTCTTTCTCAGCTCTTCCCCGGGGGTGGGGGTGAAAGGGCTTGAGGGTACCCCACAGGAAGGAATTCCCAAGTGCTCCTTCCTGGGTTCTCAAAGGGGGGAGGGGGGCTGCACTTGGATGGTGGCAGCATCTACCCATCCAAGGTCAGAGAGAAGCTGTAACCTTGGGAGTTTAATACAAGCCTGGAGTGGCCAGTATTAATTTTTAGAATCCTTGCGGGTCCCCACCTTCTGCACTCAAAGTGCCAGAGTGGGGAATCAGCCCTGAAACCCTCCCTCAACCCCAATCAGAAATACTGACTACAAATTCTAGCCCTACTTGGGCTCTGCGCCTGACCTGAATGCTTGCTGTTTTCCAATAAAAATCCCTTTCCCATGAGTTCGACATCCCTCAGGCTCTGCTGCATAACAGCCTCAGGGCTGTGACACAAAATCCACACACAGGATCATGACTCGGATGTACGCGCAATGCAGCTCCTTCCTCCCCACACCCGTCTCAGAAACTGCAGCAGCAATCATGCTTGCCTGACCACCACATCGGTCCTGCACTCCCCCTTTACCATCTTCCCCCTCCTTTTACCCAATTGCGCACTCAATACAACTTTTGTCCTGGCCGGGGTTTTATTTGGGGTTTTTTGCACCAGCCTCTTCAGCTTGAAGGAAACTAGGATCAACAAAGCTATGAGAGAAGCAAAGGAAACAGGGAGCGTTTGTCCCCAGCCAAATCAAATGTGTTATAGTTCAGACGGTAAGAGGAATTCACCGAAGTAAGCTAAACACTTTTCACTGACAAATCAAATGACAGGGAATCACACTTACTGTGGAAGGGGGAGAGCTCATCTGATCAAGCTGGAGGATTGCATGATGGGCCTGTTGTCTCTATGGGCAGCATATTCAGGATGAAGGTGGCTGTAACCTGTGCCATCTTATACAAATTGGGTGGAACTCTGAACTCCTGGAAGCTGCCAACATGACATTCAGTGGGGCAAAACCTGAACGTCCTTAGCAGGAATGTAAGGAGTCAACCAAAAGGGTATTTTGGATCATTCCACAACCAAGATAATGTTAAAGTAGAATTTGTAATGTTTTGCAAATGCATAGAACTCCAGGAGTTTTAGTCCATGGAGTGAGACTCACAAAGACAGAAGTCCCTTTAAAAACAAAGGGCTTTGTGACTCACTGGTGATGGTTTTGTAGTTTGTTGGGTAATATACAAACCAAACTTTCTGTGATTACATTTCCCTGCTGCCCAAACTCTAAATGCCCTACCTATCTCACCTATGGCTGTGCAGGGGCACAGGGAGGGACAGCAGCTGAAGGGCCTGGGGACAGGTCTGTAATTTAGTTACGAACATGTGGCAGCTGCAGTCATAGAAAAAGTTACTTGCACTGGAAACGTTTATGGCTTTGGGGAATCTCCCAGCTCCTGCTGGTCACTGTGTGTTCTTATTTCTCTCTAAAGCCTTGCTCCCAATTGCAGAACTGAGTTACGTCATATGTGACAGAGTTTGAGAGTCCTAAGTGATTGTAGGCTGGGGTGGCCCATTCTCAGGATACCCTCCTTTGCCTACCTAAGCTGTGGCCATTCTTTGTGTAGAAGCAGGTGTTGTTGATGAGGTTGACGCAGCAGCCAATCACATCTCCAGTAGTGAAGGTGGGGCCATAGGGTTGCCCTGTCCCCGAAGAACAGAAGGAATGCCCATCATCACCGTGGTAACCATACGAATGTTTATCCCAACCTGTAGAAGGAAAAAAGAACAGATCAGTAATGAGGCAGGTTTCCAAGGAGCTGTATGCCATTATTGGAGCTGAGTGGGAAATAGTTTTCCCGTCCCAGGAAAATTTTCAAGATTCTGAATATTTCTCCTGTCCCAAGGAGGGATGAAAACTTTAAATCTCTAAAATTTTCACAAATCAACAATCCAAAAACCATTTCAGCTAGGGTCAATCCAAACATCTGATTCTGATCCCAACCTTTCAGTTAAAAAAAAAAATTATTATTATTTTTTTACTATCATTAGCTTAAATTTCAAAACAAAGTAATTTTGAACCAAACAAATTGATTTTTTTGTCTCTAAAGTGCTGAAATGGGCAATTTTGACCATTTCAAAATTTCTGCGGAAAGACTGGTGAGGTTTTTTTTTTGTTTTTTTTTTAAAGAAAATAGCTCCCACAAACAGTTTCAGTTTTGATGAATCAGCGTTTTCCAACTAACTTTTCCTAGAAAATACTAGTGCTGGTCAAGACTCTAACACCGGTACTGTACTTGGGGGGCGGGGAGGGGGGGGAGGAGACCAGAGCAGCTACAGGCATTGCTTCAGTTTCACATTTAAGCTTCTAGCCCTTGTGGTTGCAAAGCAAACCTTGCACTCCTGAGGCAACAACGCTTCTAGACCATAAGACAGCGGGAAACAGTAGCTCCAATGGGTGTTCTTAATGGGTGTTCATTCAGAAACCTAATGATGATTAATTTAGGTAAATTTTGCTGCTGATCATTGAAGCAGAAATAGCCAGGAACTCTGGGACTGGGGGTTAGCTTTGCTGCCCTGTTTCCTTCCCGACTGTCTGACCCCAGGCCTGACACGAACAGAGCATCTCTCTGGGGAGAGCTGTGTCCAGGCTAGTGTGAATCCTGCACCTCCTACAGGATTCCATCCTTCCTTCCTCAGGGGTCAGAACAGCTGAACACACTATCATATGATCGAGACTGGCTCATCCCTATGAAACAGCACTCTAGTGCCATCTCCGTAGTACAACCCCAACTCATACAATGATTTGAACCTGCTACTTCATGCAGTTCCCCCCTTGATATCACCTCCTAATGCACAGGCCTCAAGGTCAGGTGCTCTCTAGATGGTGGAGAAAGTTATGGCTGTTCCTGACTAGTAGGCAATGCAGTCAAGCAGCACATAAATAGCCTATCCCACTCTCTCAGCTGCGCCTGCCCGGATGGCTAAGCATGCTGCATCCGTACTCTGAGCCCCCATCAGCTCTGACAGGGAGTCTGGCACCAAAACCCAAGTCCTTATGTGGTAACAGAACTACTGAGTAGGGCTGATCAAAATTTTTCCATCAAAATTGGTTTTCAATAGAAAATTAGATTTTTTACTAAATCCAAAAAATTATTTTTTTGTCCAAACCCTAAAATATTCCAATTCTGAAATACCACTGAGTTGCCTCCTGTGAGCTGTAGTTTGGGTACCTCATGGTCCCATTCTCCTCTAGGGGCAGTCTCCCTAGCCACACTTCATTTCCCATTATGCACTGCCTCCACCACGAGTGGGATCAGGGAGTGTCGCAGGAGGTGTAGTTCGACCAGACAGGTGGCCTACAGAGGAGAATTAGAGAGTGATGCACCTGAACTATAACTCCCATGAGGCACCACGAGTTTTCAGCCAAAATATTTCAGGTTTTGATTTTTTTGCCAAGTGCTCAATTTCTGAGATTTTTATTTTCAGCCTGCTCTACTGCTGAGGCAACAGGTCACCAACTATTAAACTCCTTCATCAACACCCAGGCTCAGCTGGTTTGTCAGTACAGCTCTGTATTGCCAAATGGATGCAGAATCCCACTGGGCAGCCTCCAAAACGCACCCTAGTGGATGGAGAACGGGCAAAGGTCACGAACAAGGTCAGCTCCCAGACTGCTGCACTGGGCAGCACAGTATGGGGAGAAGGTGACCAGCCCTCTGTGGAGAAAGAAGTGGTTCGGGACTATTTAGAAAAACTGGACGAGCATAAGTCCATGGGGCCGGATGCGCTGCATCCGAGGGTGCTAAAGGAGTTGGCGGATGTGATTGCAGAGCCATTGGCCATTATCTTTGAAAACTCATGGCGATCGGGGGAGGTCCCGGATGACTGGAAGAAGGCTAATGTAGTGCCCATCTTTAAAAAAGGGAAGGAGGAGGATCCGGGGAACTACAGGCCAGTCAGCCTCACCTCAGTCCCTGGAAAAATCATGGAGCAGGTCCTCAAGGAATCAATTCTGAAGCACTTAGAGGAGAGGAAAGTGATCAGGAACAGTCAGCATGGATTCACCAAGGGCAAGTCATGCCTGACTAACCTAATTGCCTTCTATGAGGAGATAACTGGGTCTGTGGATGAGGGGAAAGCAGTGGATGTGTTATTCCTTGACTTTAGCAAAGCTTTTGATACGGTCTCCCACAGTATTCTTGCCGGCAAGTTAAAGAAGTATGGGCTGGATGAATGGACTATAAGGTGGATAGAAAGCTGGCTAGATCGTCGGGCTCAACGGGTAGTGATCAACGGCTCCATGTCTAGTTGGCAGCCGGTTTCAAGCGGAGTGCCCCAAGGGTCGGTCCTGGGGCCGGTTTTGTTCAATATCTTCATTAATGATCTGGAGGATGGCGTGGACTGCACTCTCAGCAAATTTGCAGATGACACTAAACTGGGAGGAGTGGTAGATACGCTGGAGGGTAGGGATAGGATACAGAGGGACCTAGACAAATTAGAGGATTGGGCCAAAAGAAACCTGATGAGGTTCAACAAGGACAAGTGCAGAGTCCTGCACTTAGGACGGAAGAATCCCATGCACTGTTACAGACTAGGGACCGAGTGGCTAGGCAGCAGTTCTGCAGAAAAGGACCTAGGGGTTACGGTGGACGAGAAGCTGGATATGAGTCAACAGTGTGCCCTTGTTGCCAAGAAGGCTAACGGCATTTTGGGCTGTATAAGTAGGGGCATTGCCAGCAGATCGAGGGACGTGATCGTTCCCCTCTATTCGACATTGGTGAGGCCTCACCTGGAGTACTGTGTCCAGTTTTGGGCCCCACACTACAAGAAGGATGTGGAAAAATTGGAAAGAGTCCAGCGGAGGGCAACAAAAATGATTAGGGGGCTGGAGCACATGAGTTATGAGGAGAGGCTGAGGGAACTGGGATTGTTTAGTCTGCAGAAGAGAAGAATGAGGGGGGATTTGATAGCTGCTTTCAACTACCTGAAAGGGGGTTCCAAAGAGGATGGATCTAGACTGTTCACAGTGGTACCAGATGACAGAACAAGGAGTAATGGTCTCAAGTTGCAGTGGGGGAGGTTTAGATTGGATATTAGGAAAAACTTTTTCACTAGGAGGGTGGTGAAGCACTGGAATGGGTTACCTAGGGAGGTGGTGGAATCTCCTTCCTTAGAGGTTTTTAAGGTCAGGCTTGACAAAGCCCTGGCTGTGATGATTTAGTAGGGATTAGGTCCTGCTTTGAGCAGGGGGTTGGACTAGATGACCTCCTGAGGTCCCTTCCAACCCTGATATTCTATGATTCTATGAAAGATTCAGAGATTCTAAGGCCAGGAGTGACCATTGTGATCATCTAGTCTGACCTCCTGTATAGCACAGGCCAGAGACCTGCCCCCAAATTATTCCTAGAGCAGAGCTTTGAGGAAAACCTCCCATCTTGTCAGTGATGGGAGAATCCACCACAACCCTTAGTAAGTTGCTCCAATGGTTTATAACTCTGTTAGAAATTTACACCTTATTTCCAGTATGAATTTGTCTAGCTTCAGCTTCCAGCCCCTGGATTGTGTTATATCATATAATAGAGCCTATTAAATATTTGTTCCCCATGCAGGTACTTACAGACTGTAATCAAGTCATCCCTTAACCTTCTCTTTGTTAAACTAAATAGACTGAGCTCCTTGAGTCTATCACTATATGTTTTCTATCCTTTAATCATTCTTGTGGCTCTTCTCTGAATTCCCTCCAATACGTCAACATCCTTCTTGAATTGTGAACATCTGAACTGGACACAGGATTCCAGCAGCAGTCACACCAGTGCCAAACACAGACATAAAATAACCTCTCTGCTCTTACTCATGATTCCCATTTACGCATCCGAGGATTGCATTAGCCTTTTGGCTAAAGCACAACCCTGAAATGTTTTTCAGAGTCATCCCCTCCCAGGATAGAATCCCCTGTGCTGTAAGTATGGCCTACATTCTGTGTTCCCAGGTGTATATACATTTACATTTTGCCATATTAAAACATCTTGTTTGCTTGAGCCCAGCTTACTGAGCGATCCACATCGCTCTGTATCAGTGACCTGTCCTCTTCATTAGTTACCAATTTTTGTGACATCTGCAAACTTTGATGGTTTTGTGTTTTCCTCCAGGTCACTGATAAAAATGTTAAATAGCGTAGGGCCAAGAACCGATCCCCGCGAGACCCCACTAGAAACACACCCCCTCGATGAGGATTCCCAGTTTACAATTACATTTTGAGACCTAACAGCATCTTGGAAGGGGACATGAACATGCATGTGAGGAAGGGCAGAGGCACCTCTTCCAGCCAACTGATTACCTGACCAGGCTCAAAAAAGGTTCTTTCCGCTACAAGTGCAACCATGGCAGTTTCTAAAAGAGCAAGGAGAAAACACTCTGACAAGAGGGACCTTGCAAGAACCCATCCTCAGGTCCTGGCACTGAGGTGTCTGCCTCCAAACCAATGGCCAGACGCCAAGCCTTACACCATGGACACCAAACTGCCTGTAGCATGGGCATGTGGAGCTCAGGATTCATGTCTTTAGCACAGTCAATGTTTCCTTTAACTGCATTTCCTCAGCGTACATTTCTGCCAGCAGGAATGCACAATACATCAGGAAGAGGTTTGTATGTGAAGGAGGGGTGGCGGGACAGTGTGCATAGCACACAAATGCTGCCCACTGCACAGTGCTTACATGGCTCTAATTACAAGACGAAAATGCCAGCAAAACCAATTAGCGCCAGTCAAAGAACACTAACCATTTTCATAATTGGTTCCTTGTGTTTTGAAATGCAAAATGCCACTGCAAAGTTTGCCTGTGCTGCTCAGAACTACTCTCCGCAGAGGAGACTAAGCCATCAGTTAAAAGCTAAAGTGACTTCCAGGCAACACCTTGGTCTCTCTTTTCAGGTTGGGTTTCTTTAACAAGCAGCATAAGGGAAACAGGAAAATAAAATTCAGCATGGTAGGCCCCTCTGTGGTTCTGTGAGTACCACCCAAGCACCATCCCACCCGAGCAAAGGCCTATCTCCCTGTGAGCTCAAAGGGGATTTATGTTTTGTTTCTCAGACCAGCTAAGCACCACAGTGAAGCATGAAAAATGGGTCCAATTCTTCACAATTTAAAGAAGCTGTAGCTTATGTAATGCTTCAAAGGTCAGTAAATCATCCCAGTTGCTCTCGGAGTGAGACATAGCATTGGATGCCATTTTCTTGTGCATGCTGCCCTGGGGTGCTCTGCCCCCACAGTATCACTCAGACTCTCCCTCCCTCCCTCCTCTCCTGTAGCACCCAACAGGACCTGCGACAAGGATAACACCACCCTAGCTGAAGTGCTCTGCAGCCAGTCAGGACTGAGGCACTCTGCCCCCACTCCGCACTCCCACCCTCTGCACTAGGGGAAAGGGACATGTCTGCATAGAAAATGCACACCCTCCTCCAGGGGGCAGTAGAACAGCACTGATGCTGGACTACACAGCCTGCTCCAGACTTGGTCCTAGCTGGAGCTTAAACCCCTTTAAAAGGGCAAAGCCTTGGGAGTAGCCATCAGCTGCCCAGGAGGTAACGGGGGAGGGAGAAGATGGCTGAGGCTAATTTTGCTGCAGGAGAATGACAATCCGAACCACGACCATCACGAGAGGAACAAGTGTTGAAAAGCCTGAGCCAAAAGAACAGCCTCAATCTAGCAAGACAGGGCTGGATCCTCAGCCATAAATTTTGCAGTAAGCTGTTCCAAATGCTTCTGAGACAGAAGCCACTCGTAGCAAACAAACCTTTCACACCACAAAAGTGACATTCAGGGGACCAAGGACCCTCTGGAGATTGGAGCCAGGGTCTGGGAAAGGTGTGCAAGATAGAACTGCAGAGGCTCAGAGGGCAGGTGGGTTAGTAGGTAGAGAGCACTTCCTGCAACGAGGCAATGGAAGATTTCAAATAGTGCTAATTGTTATTTATTATCAGTATTACTGTAGCTCCCAGGAGCCCCAGTCCTGGACCTGAACCCCATTGTGCTGGGTACTGTACAGAGAGAGCAAAAAGACAGGTCCTGCCCCCCCGTGGCAAATTTTCCTTGTGTAAATATAAGACAAGAGACAACAGATGGATATAGACAGACCAGTGGGAGAGTACAAGGAAACAATGAGACAACTGGGGTGGCCAGTCCCTGGGAGAGTTGGGGATACGATGTTTCTGCCCTTGAGGCTTTCTGGAGTGTTACATCCTGTGACACTGAGCCAGCGAGGATTAAGCAACCAGCAGCCTAAGTGACCTAAAATCAACCTTTATGGACATATTAGAGAATTATTGAGGTGGTAATCAGGGCCATTCCTTGTAGATAGCTATCAAAGCCCTGTGAAAGTAGACTAAATGCTTTGAAATGGAAACCTCTATTGTTAGTGAATTAGAAGAAGATACTAATTATATTTGTCTGTGTTTACCTATATCTTGTTAGATGTTAACTATGTAACCAGATTAGCTTGTAGATGCTAAACTTCTGGTTCCTGTCTATTACTATGTTGTATTGATTCAGAGATCAAAAAAGAATATTAACATTTAGATCAGTGGCTCTCAACTTTTCCAGGCTACTGTACCCCTTTCAGGAGTCTGATCTGGTCTTGCGTACCCCCAAGTTTCACCTCACTTAAGAACTACTTGCTTCCACAATCAGACATAAAAATACAAAAGTTTCACAGCTACTAGTACTGAAAAATTGCTGACTTTCTCATTTTTACCATATAATTATAAAATAAATCAATTGAAATATAAATATTGTACTTACATTTCAGTGTATCATATATAGAGCAGTATATCAAGTCATTTTCTTTATGAAATTTTAGTTTGTACTGACTTCGCTGGTGCTTTTTATGTCGCCTATTGTAAAACTAGGCAAATATCTAGATGAGTTGATGTACCCCTGTAAGACCTCTGAGTACCCCTGGTTGAGAACCACTGATTTAGATGAAACTTGGGTGTAATAATATCATTGTCTATATTTCTCTTTGAAGTTTGTAGTAAACGGTCTATGAACGGCTAGAATGGTTATCTTATGCTAATGAATGCAGCTAGTTACCAGTGTGTCTAGGAAATAGAGATGTTACTTCAAAGCAACGATGTGCATTACCTATTCTTCATTCAAGGAACGCCTGCTGCATTATCCGCTGCCAAGAGGCTATCCCAGCCTACTAGAGGACTATAAAAATTCTAGGGCCTGATCCTTACCATCTCAGCTCCGCTTAAACTTGGTCAGGGGAAGTTTAAGTCGCAAGATTGAGGTCTCCAGGTCCATTCTGAATTACCCTGTTTCCCATGGAAGAACTTAAACAAATTCTTCACATGGACTGACTATGGGACTATACCCTATGGAATTGATTCTGGCATTGCAAAGTATTTACGTGACAGTTATGCTAAACATTCGTATGCCCCTTCATGCTTCCATACTGATGATGCTCATTAAAAAAATAATGAATTAAATTTGTGACTGAACTCCTTAAGGGAGAATTGTATGTCTCCTATTCTGTTTTACCTGCATTCTGCCACATATTTCATGTTATAGCAGTCTCAGATGATGACCCAGCACATGTTGTTCATTTTAAGAACACTTTCACTGCAGATTTGACAAAACACGAAAGGTACCAACGTGAGATTTCTAAAGATAGCTACAGCACTTGACCCAAGGTTTTAGAATCTGAAGTGCCTTCCAAAATCTGAGAGGGACGAGGTGTGGAGCATGCCTTCAGAAATCTTAAAAGAGTAACTCTCCGATGTGGAAACTACAGAACCCAACCCCCCAAAAAAGAAAATCAACCTTTCTGCTGGTGGCATCTGACTCAGACGATGAAAATTAACATGTGTCTGTCCGCACTGCTTTGGATGGTTATCGAGCAGAACCTGTTATCAGCATGGACACATGTCCTCTGGAATGGTGGTTGAAGCATGAAGGGACATAGGAATCTTTAGTGCATCTGGCACAAATATCTTGCAATGCCATGCGAATACCTGTTCTCATGTTCAGGTGATATTGTAAACAAGAAGCAGGCAGCATTATCTCCTGCAAATATAAACAAACTTGTTTGTCTGAGCGATTGGCTGAACAAGAAGTTGGACTGAGTGGACTTGTAGGCGCTAAAGTTTTACATTGTTTTGTTTTTGAATGCAGTTTTTTGTACATAATTCTACACTTAAATTCAACTTTCATGATAAAGGGATTGCACTACAGTACTTGTATTAGGTGAATTGAAAAATCCTATTTCTTTTGTTTTGTACTGTGCAAATATTTGTAATCAAAAATAAATATAAAGTGAGCACTGTACACTTTGTATTCTGTGTTGTAATTGAAATCAATACATTTGAAAATGTAGAAAACATCCAAAACTATTAAATAATAGAATACCATTTATTTAAACAGTGGAATTAATTGCGCGATTAATCGCAATTTTTAATTGCTTGACAGCCCTACTTTATTAATATCTGTATGTAAAATGATCTTATAACCATAACAATCCGTTTTCTTTTTAATAAATCTTAGTTTAGTTAATAAGAACTGGGTGTAAGCGTGTATTTGGGTAAAATCTGAAATATCCATTAACGGGTGGGTCATGTCATGAGCCCGATCTCTTGGGATTGGTAGAACTTTATATAGGGTGAATAAGATTTTAAGTAATCCTCACCATATTTGACTTGGCTGTCTGGGTGGGAGCCAAAGGCTGGATTGCTTAAAGGGATTGTATTTTAGCTTCTTGATAACCAGCATGGTATTATAGAAGTTGTTTTGTGACTGGCTTGGTGAATCCAATTTATAAAAATAAACCACCAGTTTTGGGGATCAGCTGCCCCATTCTTTGGGGTTTGCCCTGATTGAGCGACCTCAGCATGCCCCTATAGTGACCACGGTCCACACGCTATCCCAGTAATCGCACAACCTCGATAGTGATGGGGAGAGCACTGCAAGTGATTTTCTGTGGAAGCGGGCTTTGTGCACTGCCAAATGGACCCAGAAACACTCCTCTCTCAAAGTTCTTTTAACACATTAAGCCTCACCCTCCATTTTACAGACCCCTGGCTCCATGTTGGCCTCCCCCCACCACACACACACCTTCTGATTCAGAAGGGATTGGCATGGCTCCTTCCAGTGCCCCTGAATAAGGCTCTCAGGCTGGCCAGAGGCATTCAAGGTGTTCCTCAGCTCTCAACTGCCTCCAATTTGATGAATGCATGGTGATGCAAGAATTATAATGGGGTCAAGTGCTGTGCCAGCTCTAGAACATACCCCAGTCAATGCCTGTGCTTCGAGCTAGGTCTGAGGCTTAAAGGCACAAAGGACTCTGCAACACAGCAAGGTCTACAAAAGATGAATAGTTCCCTCTGTCAAATCCTAGTCCCCTGCATCAGAACTGAGGCCTGCTGGCTGTCAGCCCCCTTGGAATACTCCCACACAAACACGGATTTAAATCCTTCCAACACAGTGTTCACGCTAAAAATGAGCGGACATGTGAGAAAGCTCACCATTTCCTCTGCAGGGTTTCAGGGCAGTTAACCCTAACAGGAACATCAGGGCACCCAGCTCTGCTATGTGCATCCTGGCTGGAACCCGCCACAAAGAAAGAGGGAAAAAGTCCTCATTGGATTCCTGTCTGCCTGAGATGGACAGCAAAACACTAGAGGGTAGAAAGGTGAGAATGAAAACTAACTTCTGAGGAGTTAACAGGACAGTGATGAGAATAGCAAGGTTTTTGGCATATCTACTGGGAAGCAAGAAGTGAGTTTTACAGCTATCCCAAGCCTAGAGAGAGGAGGGGATGGGTGGAGTCACTGGAGAGGGGTGTGGCCAGTGGGGAAATTGTTCTGTGTCCATACAGCACCTAGCACAAAGGGGTCTTGGTCCATGACTAGGGCTCTAGATGGTACAGTAATACGATTGATTAATAATAATAAATGTTAAATAACTATAGGATGTTGAAGAGGGGAGCAAGTGGAGTTGTGAACCACTAGAGGGATTTTAGTTTGTAGAATACGGAAGGTTCTGGAAAGTGGGCAGGGCATCCGATAACGTGATTCTACACAAAACTGGCTGGACAGTCTTACGCTTTAGCCTTCAGCATTGATGTCACTAGGGAGCGATTTCACGCTAATTCCAGTCAAGGTGAATGCTGTGATAACTGAAACCAGGCCATTAGTGTCTACTGATTACCAATCAATGCACAAATTTATCTGCTTCAATAGCAAAGATTTAAGAAAACTGGATGCCCGGGATTAGGCTCCTAAATTCATATTTAAGAAACTAAGGAAATAGCCTGGTTTCCAAAAGCGATGAAAATCCATCAGGTCCCATGGTCACTTATCTAGGTGTCTAAACATGGAGTTTGAAGCCTAGCTTTAGTCTCCCATTTTTTTAAATCTTGGCCAGGCCTACAGTTGAAGGAAGTGGTCGAAAACAAGCAATGGAATAATTGATTGCAACAATGAAAATAGGTGCTTCAGAGGAATGAAGCTTTAACCACTGCCAGGAGCCATTCAGTAGCAAGATAGAAAGGATTCATGCTCATCTCAAAAAAATTTAAAAGGTTTCTTTGGCTCCTTCAAGATCTAATGTGCCTTGGACTGAATTTTTCTGCTGAAGTTAAAGCAGAATATGATTAGTTTGATGACTCGGCAAGTGAGATTTTCAATGCAGTCATCAAAACATATCTGCAGTGGTAAATTCAGCCTCTGTTCCAGGCCTCCAAGCGGCTCTTCAGCACCAGCTTCTTTCAGGGACCCTCTTTCTTTGTCCTCCTCACCCAAAACATATCTAAGAGCAATCTGAGACTGGGCCCTGGAAAGGTTAGAGAAATTCAAACGGGAAATAAGGAACAACTTAAACAGTGAGGATAAGAAGCCACTTGGAACAAGGTTATTGAGGGAAGTGGTGGGTTTATCACCACATGCAGTCTTGAATTAGACTGGATGTCTCTAGTTCAACGACAAGTTATCAGGCATGACAGTGTCCACTTTACTAGGGAAAGAATAATTCCCTCCACTCCAGGAAACACTGGTTGAAATGATCTGGCCTGTGTTATTTAAGAGGTCTATGAAAATAAAAGACTTGAACTTGATAAAATAAAAGGCTCCAACTTTCTGAACGACGACTTTCAATGTAGCACACAAGCATCAATTTAAAGAAACTACTCAAGCACTCTGCCCCAGATATTCGCCTCTAGGCAGCTCTGAACTCACTAATCAATGCTGCAGGTGAAGAACTTGAGGAAAACAACTAAAAGAACCAACGCTGCCATCCATGCACGATGGTTGGCTGAAGCTGGGAAGTGACTCAATAATGGCAATTGGCATCCTATAGCGGGAAAAAACACACTCCTACTCAATGCTGTTGATTCTATAACTGAAAACATGCTGAAGAGGCCTCTGCCATGTGCTCAGGCAATAAAAATACAGCGAGAAATGAGCAAACCCCTCAGACAGACATCCACCGGGTCAGTATCCTGCTTAAACCTTGCTGAGAAAGCAGCACTAGCAAGCAGTCCTAATGCGCACCGTGGGAGATCAAGAGTTCTTTTCCAGCACCCATCGCCCTTATGGCTGGTTGACTGAAGAAGAGGAGGGTGATGGATGCCCCAGTTTCCCAGCGATACTTGGTGGTCCTCTCAGGAAGTCTCTGTCTCTCCATCTGCATCCAGCCCCCTCCATCAGCAGGTTGCATTGAGCAGGAGGGTGATGCTGAGCCAAACACCACAACCTGGGCTAGACAGAGAGGCACTAGAGTCACAACAGCGTCTGAAAGAGGTTTCGGAGGGACAGGGCAGATCACAAGCTGCTGATGCAGCTGTTACAGTTGCTGCAGAAATCTGGCGCCATCTAATTAACAATGAAGAACTGGAGCCACACTAGGAAAAACCGAGAAGTGATTGAGAGAAGCTGTGCAATCTTTCCATTACTTAACCCACCTGACTAAGGCCTGGTCTACACCTAAAATGTAGGTTGACCTAGCTATATTGCTCAGGGCCTGTGAAAAACTTCACACCCTGTGTGATGTAATTAGGTAGACCTAACCCCCACTGTAGACACAGGTAGGTCAGAAGAATTCTTCCATCGACCTAGGTACCACCTGTTGGAGGAGGTAGATTACCTCTGATAAACCTCTTCCATCAGTGTAGGAAGTGTTTACATCACAGTGGCACATGTTTTGAAAGAATGTCAATGCGTGAACAATGTAGTATTGTTGTAGCTGTGTCGGTCCCAGGATATTAGAGAAATAAGGTGGGTGAGGTAATACCTTTTATTGCACCAACTTCTCTTGGTGAGAGAGGGGCTTTCAAGCTACACAGAGCTCTTCCTCACCTAAGGAAGAGGAAGGTGAGGAAGAGCTCTGTGTAGCTTGAAAGCTTGCCATGGCTACAACTATGCTGCATACAACCTTGACTTGTTCACACACAGAAATTCTTTTACAATATACACTAAAAGACAGATCTTGTGGTGGGTTTTTTGTTTTGAATTTTTTAAGACAAAGGCCAAACTGGAAATGCCAGCAAGTTACAGCAGATGAAGAAGGATACAGCATGGGATAAGAGGGAAGGTCCTCTCACTTATCAGTAACTGGTTAAAAGATAGGAAATGAAGAGTAGGAATAAATAGTTTTCACAAGGGAGAGAGGTAAATAGCAGGGCCCCCACGGATCTGTTCTGGAAGCAGAGCTGTTCAAAATATTCATAAATGATCTGGAAAAAGGGGTGAACAGTGAGGTGGCAAAGTTTGCAGATGCTACAAAATGACTTAAGATAGTTAAGTCCAAAGCTGACTGCAAAGTTACAAAGGGAGCTCACAAAACTGGGTGACTGGGCAGCAAAATGGCGGATGAAATTAAATGTTGATAAATGCAAAGTAATGCACATTGGAAATCAATCCCAACTACACATACAAAATAACAGGGTCTCAGTTGGCTGCTACTACTCAAGAAAGAGATCTTGGAGTCATTGTGGATAGTTCTCTGAAAACATCCACTCAATGTGCAGCGGCCGTCAAAAAACTTACCAGAATGTTAGGAACCATTAGGAAAGGGATAGATAATAAGACAGAAAATATCATAATGCCTCTTGTGACAGGGTCAGGCCAGATGGCTACAGGAGAGAGTTAGAAGGCAGATATATTAGTCCCAGATTAAGTAGATCCCTTTTCCCTGGGTAAGGTAACGGGCAGTTCCAGAACAAACAGGAACTTGCTGGAAACCAGTTAAGGCAGGCAGGCTAATTAGGACACCTGGAGCCAATTAAGAAGAAACTGCTAGAATCAATTAGGACAGGCTGGCTAATCAGGGCACCCGAGTTAAAAAGGACCTCACTTCAATTTGTAGCGTGCATGCAAGGAGCTGGGAGCAAGAGGCACTAGGAGCTGAGAGTGGGAAGGCGTATTACTGGAGAATTGAAGAGAACAAGCGTTATCAGACACCAGGAGAAAGGTCCTGTGGTGAGGATAAAGAAGGTGTTGGGAGGAGGCTCTGGGGAAGTAGCCCAGGGAATTGTAGCTGTCGTGCAACTGTACCAGGAGGCGCACAAGGTGAATCTCTGAGGTGAGCAAATCTGACAATAAGCACAGGACCCACCAAGCTAGAGGAGAAACTTTGTCACACTCTATATAAATCCATGGTACGCCCACATCTTGAATACTGTGTGCAGTTCTGGTTGCCCCATCTCAAAAAAGCTATTAGAATTGGAAAAGATACAGCAAAGGGCAACAAAAATGATCAGAGGTATGGAACAGCTTCCCTGTGAGACTGGGAATGTTCAGATTGGAAAAGAAAGGACTGAGGCTTGGTCTACACTAGCAGTTTCCGTCAGCATAATTATGTCACTCAGGGATGTGGAAAATCCACACTCCAGAGCAATGCAGTTATAACGACCTCACTCCTGGTGTAGACAGCGCCCGCTATGTCAATGGGAGGGCTTCCCCTGTCGACACAGCTGCCGCCTCTTGGGGATATGGACTACCTACTCCAACAGAAGAAGCCAGTTGCACCCTTTTAAGTGTGTGTGGGGGTGAGGATATGACCGAGATCTATAAAATCATGAACGGGGAGGAGAAAGTGAACAGGGAAGTGTTACTTACGCCTTCACTTGATACAAGAGAGGGATCACCCAATGAAATGAATAGGCAGCAGGTTTAAAACAAACAAAAGGAAGTATTTCTTCACACAACGCACAGTCAACCTGTGGAACTCATTGCCAGGGGATGTTGTGAAGGCCAGAAGTATAACTGGGTTCAAAAAAGAATTAGCAAAGTTCATGGAAGATAGCCACTGATGGACCTAGTAGCCAAGGTGGTTAAGCCTCTGCCAGTTGCTGGGACTAGACAACAGGGGACAGATCACTCGATAATTGTCCTGTTCTGTTCATTCCCTCTGAAGCACCTGGAATTAGCCACTGTTGAAAGACAGGATACTGGGCTAGATGGACCATTGGTCTGACCCCGTGTGGCTGTTCTTATGTCAGAACACAGAATTGTTCTATGTCAGAGGTGGGCAAACTACGGCCCGCGGGACCATCCTGCCCGGCCCTTGAGCTCACGGCCGGAGAGGCTAGTCCCTGGTCCCTCCCTTGCTGTCCCCCATTCCCTGCAGTCATGACGCCGCGCGGGCAGTGCTCTGGGCAGCGGGGCTGCGCGCTCCTGCAGGGCAGCGCGTCTGGCTCCAGCCGGGCAGCGCGGTGGCCAGACATGCTGCTCTGAGCCGCATGGTAAGGGGGCCAGGGGATTGGATAAGGGGCAGGGGGTCCCGGGGGGATGGGGAGCAGGGGACAGTTGGATGGGGCAGAGGTTCTGGGGGGTCGGGGCAGTCAGGGGACAGGGAGGATTGGATAGGGGGTGGGGTCCCGGTGGGCAGTTGGGGGGGGAGGGTCCTGGGAGGGGTTGGTTAGGGGACAAGGAGTAGGGGGGTTTGGATGGGTCGGGAGTCCTGAGGGGGGCAGTCAGGGGGCGGGAAGTGGGAGGGGGCGGATAGGGGGCGGGGGCCAGGCAGTTTGGGGAGGCACAGCCTTCCCTACCCAGCCCTCCATACCATTTCACAACCCCCAATGTGGCCCTCAGGCCAAAAAGTTTGCCCACCCCTGTTCTATGTGGTAGGTGTTCACCCCAAACAGAGATAAACACTAGGGAGAGGGCTGGGAGATGACTTGCTCTGAGTTCTCTCATGCCTTCTGGCACAGGAAGATAAATGCGAGAGCACAGGGCATGCCGTGTGTGTATAAAGTAAATACCTACAGAAATACTGTTAAAAGAAAGTTATTTGGGTTGCAATGCCAAGCAGTCAAAAGTTAGGAAACACTCGGTTTATGGTTGTCTGTGCAACTTTAATTTGGTCGGCTTGTGCATCCAGCCTGTGCAGTGAATGACACGGGCCCAGGGCTGCCAAGAGCGGGTTCGGGCCCCGGTGAAATTTTTTTTTCGGGCCCCCCAGCAAGGGCAGACCGGCTAAACAGGGCTGATGGCGGGGGGGGGGGAAGCCGGGCCCCGGGCCCCCTGGCCCCGGTAATTTGTACCGGCTTCCCCCGCCCTCTCGTCGGCCCTGCATGGGCCCTGTGGAAAGACCGAATAACCGTATCATAATGCATACACACTGGGGGCAGAATGAAGGTTACATGGGAAAATTTAAATCTGGCACTTTCTAGTGCTTGACTTTCCAACCTAAATGATGTTTTTAATGCAGTTTTTGAAAATGAGTTCCACCAGGTAAAAATGTAGCAATCCGCTGACATCATGCATCAGGGTTTGACGCTTGAACCTTCAGCACTGACCTCTAAGCACCTGAGCTACAGGACTAATTGCATTAGCTGGCAGTGAGAGAAGGGCTGTTATCCCAGAGCGGGGATGAGCTGCTGGCACCATATGCTGGGGAGCCTGGCCCAGGTCGCTCCTCCCACCCCTCTGGGAGCTACCACCCCATGTGGGGCCCCCAGAGATGGGGATTGACTTGCCGCCATGTCCTGGGTCCAAAAGCGTAACAGGGAGCCCTGCTCAGCTCCCCCTTCAACTCTTGCTGCTACAGCATCTCTGTCAGCTCCCAGGTGTTCCCCGCGTGGTAGTTCCTGCAGCGGGGTGGGCTCTCTGGAACGTCTGTGCCTTCCGTTATTTTAGCAGAATACCAAAAGTTCCCAGACAAATGCAAGTGAGACAAGGGAAATTATTATTTCACTTATTGATCTCTCAGCCACTCCAGAACAAAACTTAATGGGACAAAGAAAAAGGCACTTCCTGTAGTCCCAGGACTTCTTCCCTGCCAAATTTCAAAGGATTGCTTCCAGCACTGGGGTGTTGGAGCTTCTCCACAAAGGCATTAATTATAATGAGAAGTGTCACACAACCTCAGTATAGGAATTGCTACAGCTCCCCCTATAACTCTGTTTCATTCTTGCAGGACCTCTTCTCTCCTCCCAGACACTTTCAGACAATGATGGGCTAAGAGACCTTCAGCTCCTTTCTCCTCTCTAGCCATTCTCACCTCTCCCCCTCACTTTCCCTTGGCTCCTTCAGATTCTTACTTGTCCCTGGATTTCATGCATCTCCCTCCTCTCTTCCTTTCTACCCCACTCCCTGTAGCACAGGACACCACCACCACCTCTGCACCTGCACACTAGCCACGTTACAGCATCATCAACAAGATAAGCAGCATGAGAATGAACTGAAGTGACCCAACCCCACATGAACACATCTGATCCTGCCTGGGGAACTGACACAGCACAGGAGTGCAGGGGTGATCAGGCTGCAGGATTTTCCTGCTTGAATCATTTGTTTTACAAGCCAGGAAGTGGGAATTTTGTGTCTCATTTAAAACACACATAGGCAGTTTCCCTGCCCTGATTCTCTGCCTCATCATTCCTTTATCTCATATCTTAACATACTCTTGGGATTTAAGTAAGCATAGACACGTCGCAGATAAACGATACATTAGTAATTCACAAGGGCCATACATGACACTCAGCTGGGAAATGCACCTTCTGCCTCTGCAAAGGGAGGGAGAGGCTTGGACTGCACGGAGAAGAAGGAAATGAGAAAGATTCACAGTGGCAGGTGTAACAAAGGCCAGGCCCCTACTGTGACTCACTCAGAGAAGGATCTGAACAGTCCCACGGGGGAAAAAATTCTGTCTGGCTATGAACTGGTGACAAAGTTTGTAAGTTACAAGTAGCATGGCAAAAAAAGAGCCCAATGCAGGAAAAACCAGTTTCCAATCAGCTATTCTGCTGGTTTAACAATCAAAGGAGGAGGATATTATTCAAGAGAAATGAATTACGCTGTTTAAAGTGGCATGACCAACTCTAGTCAGATGCTCAGAGCTTGCTGCCAGCAGGCACTTCAGAAACGCCAACTTGAATGCAAAGCATAAATCTCTTCTCCCCCACCCCTCCCAAGTTTGGGGACATTGAGAAAGGAGTCTCATTATCATTATCAGGCTGTTTCTGTAGATAAAGTGGCACAAGGTCTCTGATGGTCACTGACGCAGAGCCCAAATGTTTTTGGTGCAAATCCAGAGATGTATTTACTTACTAGAATGTACAGAACACAGGGAAGCAGTGCCAACAGGACACAGCACAGAGGAAAGCAAAGAGAAGAATACCCACGTAATACAATCTGTACAGCTGGACTGCCAGGTAAGGACAAACATTAGCTCTCCCCTCTGCCATCCCAACTGTGATCAATGAACAGCCAAACATTAAACAGAAGGGGCACAACAATTTGACAGCCTAGGACAGCGAACAGAGGACAGGCAAACAGAGGGAGGTTTCCTGGGAGTTCGCCTGCGGGGAGTTTGCACAGAGTGTTTCTGCCTTTCAGGCTCCTGGGAGCAGTACATACAACATCTGAGGAGCCTCTTAGAAGGAAGACATGGATAGTGAGCGCTCAGCTGTTGTGACCTGCTCAGAATGTGCCATATTTGTCTTTCTCCCAGAGGACAGAAGCGACTTTGTCTGTGCGAAGTGCAAGCTGGTCTGCATATTGGAAGAGAAGGATAGAGGACTAGAGAACCAAGTAACAACCGTGCGTTGCCTCAGAGAAAATGAAGATTTTCTGAATAGAAATCAGTGTTTGGTTCTGGAAGCAAAATGTGCTGAAGAATCAGAGTGCAGAGCTGAGCAGGGAAGAATATTGGCAGCATGTGACCTCCAGAGGAAGAAAGAGGAGAACCTATGTACCCCCAATGCAGATAGAGGTGCACAACCGTTTTCAGGCTCTCTGCATAGGTACTACTGCGGAGAAGGATTTGGAAGAGCCCTTTGAGGGAAGGAGTCAGAAGGAGACTCCGTCGGCCGGAAGGCATTGTCCTAGGGATGGGGGTTCCATGACCACCACTCCCAAGAGGAGGAGACGGGTGGGAGTGGTCAGGGACTCCCTCCTAAGGGGGCCAGAGTCATCATCATCTGTCGACCAGACCGGGAGACTCGAGAAGTGTGCTGCTTGCCTGGAGCTAGAATCCAGGATGTGACGGAGTGTTTGCCGAGACTGATCAAGACCTCAGACCGCTGCCCCTTCCTACTTCTCCATGTGGGCACCAATGATACTGCCAACAATGACCTTGAGCAGATCATTGCATACTATGTGGCTCTGGGAAGAAGGATAAAGGAGTTTGAGATGCAGGTCGTGTTCTCATCCATCCTCCCTATTGAAGGAAAAGGCCCAAGTAGGGACCGTCGAATTGTGGAGGTGAATGCATGCTTACGCAGGTGGTGTCGGAGAGAGGGCTTTGGATTCTTCGACCATGGGATGTTGTTCCGGGAAGAAGGACTGCTAGGAAGAGATGGGATCCACCTAACGAAGAGAGGGAAGAGCATCTTCGCAGGCAGGCTTACTAAGCTAGTGAGGAGGGCTTTAAACTAGGTTCGCAGGGGGATAGTGACCTAAACCCAGAGGTGAATGGGATACTGAGAGGAAACACAAGGAGGAGGGTACAAGATGGGAAGCCTCCTGATTCATACTGAGAAAGTAGGGCAATCGGCTAGTTATCTTAGGTGCACGTACACGAACGCAAGAAGCCTGGGAAACAAGCAGGAAGAATTGGAAGTCCTGGCACAATCAAGGAACTATGATGTGATTGGAATAACAGAAACTTGGTGGGGCAGTTCACATGACTGGAGCACTGTCATGGATGGATATAAACTGTTCAGAAAGGATAGGTACGGGAGGAAAGGTGGAGGAGTTGCATTGTATGTAAGAGAGCGGTGTGATTGCTCAGAGCTCCAGTATGAAACTGGAGAAAAGCCTGTTCAGAGTCTTTGGGTTAAGTTTAGAGGCGAGAGCAACAAAGTTGATGTCATGGTGGGCGTGTGCTATAGACCACCGGATCAGAAGGATGAGGTAGACGAGGCTTTTTTCAGACAACTAACTGAAGTTTCCAGATCATAGGCCCTGGTTCTAATGGGGGACTTCAATCACCCTGACATCTGCTGGGAGAGCAATACAGCAGTGCACAGACAATCCAGGAAGTTTTTGGAGAGTGTTGGGGACAACTTCCTGGTACAAGTGTTTGAGCAACCGACTAGGGGCCGTGCTCCTCTTGACCTGCTGCTCACAAACAGGGAAGAATTGATAGGGGAAGTAGAAGTAGGTGGCAATTTAGGCAGCAGTGACCATGAGTTCAGGATCCTCACAAAAGGAAGAAAGGAGAGTAGCAAAATACAGACCCTGGACTTCAGAAAAGCAGACTGACTCCCTTAGTGAACTGATGGGCAGGATCCCCTAGGAAGCTAATATGAGGGGGCAAGGAGTCCAGGAGATCTGGCTGTATTTTAAAGAAGCCTTATTGAGGGCGCAGGAACAAACCATCCCGAAGTGCAGAAAGAATAGCAAATATGGCAGGCGATCAGCTTGGCTTAACAGTGAAATCTTCGGTGAGCTTAAACTCAAAAAGGAAGCTTACAAAAAGTGGAAATTTGGACAGATGACTAGGGAGGAGTATAAAAATATTGCTTGAGCATGCAGGCGTGTAATCAGGAAGGCCAAAGCACAATTGGAGTTGCAGCTAGCAAGGGATGTTAAGAGTAACAAGAAGGGTTTCTACAGGTATGTTAGCAACAAGAAGGTGGTCAGGGAAAGTGTGGGACCCTTACTGAATGGGGGAGGCAACCTAGTGACAGATGATGTGGAAAAAGCTGAAGTACTCAATGCTTTTTTTGGCTCGGTCTTCACAGACAAGAGCAGCTCCCAGACTGCTGCATTAGGCAACACAGTATGGGGAGTAGGTGAGCAGCCCTCAGTGGTGAAAGAACAGGTTAAGGACTATTTAGATAAGCTGGATGTGCACAAGTCCATGGGGCCAGATCTAATGTATCCAAGGGTGCTGAGGGAGTTGCTGATGTGATTGCAGAGCCATTGGCCACTATCTTTGAAAATTCGTGGCGATTGGGGGAGGTCCCGGATGATTGGGAAAAGGCAAATATAGTGCCCATATTTAAAAAAGGAAAGAGAGAACCCGGGGAACTACAGACCGGTCAGCCTCACTTCAGTCCCCAGCAAAATCATGGAGCAGGTCCTCAAGGAATCCATTTTGAAGCACTTGGAGGAGAGGAGGGTGATCAGGAACAGTCAATATGGATTCACCAAGAGCAAGTCATGCCTGACCAACCTGATTGCCTTCTATGGCGAGATAACTGGATCTGTGGAGATGGGGAAAGCGGTGGAAGTGATATATCTTAACTTTAGCAAAGCTTTTGATATGGTCTCCCACAGTATTCTTGCCAGCAAGTTCAAAAAGTATGGATTGGATGAATGGACTATAAGGTGGATAGAAAGCTGGCTAGATTGTTGGGCTCAACGGGTAGAGATCAATGGCTCGATGTCTAGTTGGCAGCCGGTATCAAGCAGAGTGCCCCAGGGATCGGTCCTGGGGCCGGTTTTGTTCAACATCTTTATCAATAATCTGGATGATGGGACTGATTGCACCCTCAGCAAGTTCCCAGATGACACTAAACTGGGGGGAGAGGTAGATACGCTGGAGGGTAGTGATAGGGTCCAGAGTGACCTAGACAAACTGCAGGATTGGGCCAAAAGACATCTGATGAGGTTCAACAAGGACAAGTGCAGAGTCCTGCACTTAGGACGGAAGAATCCCATGCACTGTTACAGACTAGGGACCGAGTGGCTCAGCAGCAGTTCTGCAGAAAAGGACCTGGGGATTACAGTGGACGAGAAACTGGATATGAGTCAGCAGTGTGCCCTCGTTGCCAAGAAGGCCAACGGCATATTGGGCTATATTAGTAGGAGCATTGCGAGCAGATCGAGGGAAGCGATTATTCCCCTCTATTCGGCACTGGTGAGGTCACACCTGGAGTATCGCGTCCAGTTTTGGTCCCCCCATTACAGAAGGGATGGGGACAAATTGGAGAGAGTCCAGCGGAGGGCAACAAAAATGATTAGGGGGCTGGGGCACATGACTTACGAGGAGAGGCTGAGGGAACTGGGATTGTTTAGTCTGCAGAAGAGAAGAATGAGGGGCGATTTGATAGCTGCCTTCAACTACCTGAAGGGGGGTTCCAAAGAGGATGGAGCTCAGCTGTTCTCAGTGGTGGCAGATGACAGAACAAGGAGTAATGGTCTCAAGTTGCAGTGGAGGTGGTCTAGGTTGGATATTAGGAAACACTATTTCATTAGGAGGGTGGTGAAGCACTGGAATGGGTTACCTAGGGAGGTGGTGGAATCTACATCCTTAGAGGTTTTTAAGGCCCGGCTTGACAAAGCCTTGGCTGGGATGATTTAGTTGGTGTTGGTCCTGCTTTGAGCAGGGGGTTGGACTAGATGACCTCCCGAGGTCTCTTCCCACCCTAATATTCTATGATTCTATGACTCTGGGTACAGAGCCTATGCCAGCATGCACAGGAAAACTAAGCCCTGGAGGGTCTGAACACTCCTGAATCCACATCTAGAAATGGATAGCTAAAGTCGCAAGGCGTAGGGAGACTGGGAGAGGGACCCAATCCAAGTACAGCCCTGCCTTCTGTACAATCAGATTCCAGATTCCTGCCAGCCAGAGCCAAGAAAAGCACCTGTGCATTGGACGGGAAAACCACAGGGCACATGTGAAAGTCCCCATTTCAGCAGCTGCAGAGAAGGCCTCCTCATATGAATAGAGGAGAATTGTATTCACAGAACAGGCTCCTGTGCCACATTAGGCAGATTTATGCTCAGCTGAACACTGGAGACACGTTTTTCCTTTTTTATATAAACCACACAGATTCCAAGCAAGGCTGTATTGCAGCGTCATGTTACACAAGCCCCATACAAGCCATCAAGAGCTAAATATACCCTGTGAGCATGCTGCTCCAGTGGATCACTTGGGCTGGCAGAGCAGCAGGATCATCCACCCTGCTAGGAAAGCTACAGAAATAACTCACAGCTTGTTCAGAACGAAACGTCCCAGCCGCTTAGAGCCTGGAAAATGAACCCCACGTACTGGGAGCTCTCTGCTTGGTTCTGCTCCTCGACTTCCAATTTTTACTTCCCATTAAACAGGGACCCTTGTGTTGTTTAGGCCCTGACTCACATGTGCATATAAAAATCACTAGTCCACTGCCAAGAAATATGACAGAGGTCACCAGCCCCAGAACATCCCTCATCTTTAATGCGTAGCTGCTGCCCAGGGAGACTGCTTGCACCAACGGGGAGCAGTGCACGCTGGGACCTGGAGATTTCACAGGGGTCTCCTCCATGTTGAAGCTGATTGATCACCTGCCCTATGGTACACCCCTGTGGGCTGTTTCTAGCTGGGGGATATGCTGGGTATTCCTTGATCACCTCTGCTGTATGTCCCTTTATATTTAACTTCCTTTGGGGTTGTCTCCAGTACATGCCTGCTCTTCGTTGGTATCTAAGGCACTTTGGAGAATCGGTCGCAATGTTTTTAGAGGCATGCCTCCAGCAGTCGCACCACTGACGGGAAGTTTCTCTTCTGGGGCCAGTGACTGGAAGAGGTTACAAGCCCTGAAAGCTTTTGTACTGGTCCCAAAACACCTCTAGTCCTGGCAACTGATGAGACTCCCCAGCCTTGAGCCACATCATGCCAATCACCAGCATGTGATTGATAAAGTTGTGTCAAAATCAAGTTAAAAACCAGTGTCAGCCTGACAGGACTTCACAGATGGATATCTTGTAACCTGACTGGGCTGGAGAGCAATGCTTTGTATCACGGATAGGAACTAATGGGGTACACAAACACTGATCAAGGAACTGTAAATTAAAAATTGCTTCAGTCTACTGTGCTTTTCTGACACTGGGCCAGGACTGAGAATAGCAAGTGGGGGAACTTAGACCTCTATTTCCCACTGGGCCCAGGGATGTATCCGGGCTCTTGGGTGTGCAGGGCGTTAATGAAAGTCAATTTCTCCAAGTTTAGTTTCCTCCCTTCGGTTTTTAGCAACTGGGTGTTTAATGGGTTACGGCGATCATACAAAAATAGATACACCTCACAAAAGAGATGGTTTAAACTAGAGAGGGCAGGTGGAAGGACACTTACCTTCTCCCCCAATCTCTCTCCCTCCCTGAACAACATGGGCTCCACCAAGTATTGGAATTGAATGTGCCCCCTTTAGCCCATCTGGACAAAAATAAATCCAGTGCCTGACATTTAAAACAGTAATGGTGCAACCCAAACCCTCACACTAACTCTTAGCAGCGTTGCATGCACATTGAACAGGAGGAGTGAACCTGCAGAACCGGATTAGCATCCTCTCTGGGGAGATAAGCAATTGTCCAATACTGCTTCTCTCCAACAGAAAAGCAGAGAGCCACTCAATCATGTAGTGCTAGCCTCTGTCTACAGGGTTCTCAAACTTCATTGCACTGTGACCCCATCTGACAACAAAGTTACTACATGACCCCAGGGAAGCGGGGAGAGATCCTGAGCCCCACTGCCCTGGGTGGAAGGGAGAGGGGGCCACAGCCCAAGCCTCACTGCCCCACGTGGGGGTGGAGCTCGGGCTTCAGCCCTGGGTCCCAGCAAGTCTAATGCTGGCCCTGGTAACACCATTAAAATGGGGTCCCAACGAACAGTCTGATAACTGATGGGTCTCTATCACTTCTAGAGTCTGCAGACATGTCGACATTTCAGGGGTATCGGTATCAAAGGCAGCTGTCAGATCTACCGAAACAACATGGATATTTGGTCTTCATCCATCATCAAGAGAAGACTGACTACTGAAATGAGAGCAACTTCCAACACCAGCATCAAATCCACCATCTCCCCAGACCCTTATATCCCTTCCTCTTCCAAAAAAATTATTTGTGCAGCTCCTCCTCCAAATAAGGTACACGACCACTAGGGCTGACTTGGAGTCTGTTCCAAATTCAAGCCACCCACGAATCACGATGCAAGGAAATTAAATACAAATGCTCAAACAGTTAAAGTGCTTTAAGAAACAAAACTGTAAGTGGCTGTTCTTCCAACCACTTTCCAAGTGCAGTTCTAATTTCCAACTCCTACTTCAGAGAAGTGAGAGCTAGCAGGGTTACTTGGCTTGTAAATATCCTGCTAACATTTTAAACAGCATCTATAACACCCACCTTGCTACACAATTGAATTTCAAAGCCCTGGTAATTTACATGTTTACCAGATGATTTGATTTTCCACCTGCTTTTGAGAACAGGTGACGGAATGAACTCTCCACCTTGTTCAAACAAGCTCAACCAAAACAGCACAACTCAATAGATCCACAGGAATGTCCAGGCTCTGCCCAGTTCCCCCAGGCACACGGTGTAACAGCTACAATTAACACAGAGACTGCCCAAACCACCAGCAGGTGTCTTCTCCCCGGATACGGATTTACAGCTGGAAGTACAGGCTTATTCAGGGTATTAAAACTATGCTCAGCAGATGTCTCACAGACTAGTTCTGCTTGGCAGAGGGGAATGGCCTGCAGCAGCAAGACCAACAGAGGCTTGGTCTGCAGGATAATACGCACATATGGACACACTGTTAAGCGTTTGATGCTATAAACAAGGAAGAATTCTGGAAGCTGTTCATGGACCATAGCAAAGAGGAGGATTCCAGGGGCACTGAGGTCAGTTAGGCCTACAGCAGTATGTTCTAGTCCAGAAAAAGGGTAGAGTCTATTCTTCAGCTCCCCTTCTGAAAAGAACTAATGCCTAGAGCTGTGGTTCCTAAAGCATGGCCCCCGGTCACATGATGCTGGCTGGCTTTTCCTATTTCTAGCTACCAAACTACATGAAAAGCAGCTAAAAATACATTACGTATTTCCTAGTGTTACTTTTCCATGGCAGCAATTGCTGTAATTGCCACATTTCTTCAATCAGCAGAGGGGAGGCAGGGAGCACGATCATGAATTAGGAGGAATGTCACTACAGGGAATTTGAGACCCCTAGACCTGAAGAATGAAGTCCATGAGCCCTACGCTGTCCCTCAGGGAAGGAGAGGAAAATCACATTGTATATGCACCTCAAGTTACCCAAGTGATCCTGCCCATGAATATTCTCAAAGGCCCTGTTCAATGTGTGCCAACAATAACCATGTTGCATAATTTCATCTGTATTATGGCCAAGGAGAAGAGGTCACTGATTTCCAGGACAGCTTTGGCTGTGCTCATTCAACCACAAGAAAGGAGTCAAACTACCCTGATGCAAGTCCCAGTCCAAAATGAGGTGGCTTCCCCTGCCCTTCTCATCAGTGCCTATGCTGTAAAACTCCCCACATCCCCAAAGCTACATGGACATCCCAGAACGTGATCTAGTGGTTAGGGAACAAGGAGTCACAACTGCTAGTTTCCTTGCTTGGCTCTGCCACTGACTCACTATGTGACCTTGGGAAAAGTCATCAACTCTCCGGGCCTTCATTTCCCTATCTACAAGATGGAGTCATCGCAATGTTTGCAGGGATGGAGAGTGAGAGCTGGGTGTGTTTTAGAGGCAGGCTGGCTGGCTTCAAACATTCCCCTACAAAGCCATCCCATAACTAGGCTGAGCGCCAGTCAACATGCCAATTCAGTTATTCAGACAGAGGAATTTCCCCATTTGCAGAATCTGCTCTCAACTGTTGTGTGTTTCCTCTAAAGGCTGGCGTTCTCCAGCACAGGACTATTTTAACAGCTTATTCTGTCCAGTCACAGAGCAATTCCAATAGCCTGCTGGCAAGAGGATGACTTTCAGTTATCTGATCCAGTCTGACAGATGAGTTATTAGTGCATGCACCAAACCTCAATGAGTGCATGCTGCTCCCTCCTCCCTTTGCTAGGTCACTAACCAGAAGGCAGGGATAATAAAAAGGTAAGTGAGATTAGCACAAGGGGAGGAGGAAAGGGGAGAAAGAGCTCACAGGCACCAAACACCCAAGCTACACTACATCTCATTAATCAGTTCAACATAAATACATGGTCTACTTAGAAATTCAAACATCTAAAGAGAAGTGGGGCCAAAATAATCAAGGAGCTGTAATCAAGAAGAGTGTAAAATTAAATTCACTTAGCTTAGTAATACAGTGAATCTATATAGCAACCCTTGCCTAGAAGGGTTAATAGCTGTTTGAAATTCCATAGCAGGTAACGTAGCAATCAATGGTGTAGAAAATGGAAAAAAGGAAATGGACCTGTTAGCACATTTCTAGCAAGTGAAGAGTGAGTAGAGAGTCTGGAAGGTCCTAGGCACTGCTGAATCACTTAGCCCACGGATACTCCGACCTCAGTGGTTCTGGAGCCAAATTAGGGATCAAGTTTACCAAAAAGAGCCACAGCAGTGTAAATTCACTGTTTAATTTACTATAGTGCTATAGATTCAAACACAGAGTGTTTTCATATCATGTGCTGCAAAGAGCCACAGGAGATGCATTAAAGAGCCACTTGCCGCTCAAGAGCCTCAGTCTGAGTATCACTGACTTAGCCCTTTAATTCTCCCCCAACTTATTTTTGATCCTTTTAGACCTACTGGCAAAAGCAATACTGTCCATTGATGACAAACTTCTGAGACCTACATATTTCAGAGTGATGGATCAAAAGCTAAGGTCCAAAATTGACTTCCTTTAAAATAGCTACAACCGTCTGAGGAGCATTCTATATTTTAAAATTCACCATTTCCGTCATGAGAAGTTGAAGTAAATAAAAGCCGTTATTTCTATAGGCCCCACAATGTGTGTCAAGGTCTCGTAATGCATTTAGTCCATCAGCCAACAGTTCCCAGGGCTCTTGATATTGTGTGTATGTACTGATGTATCCGGTTGTGCAGGACAGAAGAGAATACATGTGAATTTCAACAGTATCCAAAAGATGTAAGAAAAGCAATATTTACCAAATAGAAAACAAGACAAAAGTGAAATGGGCAGATATTTACTTTATGTACACACACTTGGCTAGAAAGTAAGGCATGCCAAATTTTAGCTAATAAATCTCAACTAAGTACCCCCACCACCATTCTAGAGATGAGGAAACTGAGGCAGGGCAGTTCAGTGGACTTGCCCAAAGAGACAGAGGGAGTTAGTGTCAAAGCTAGAATAAGAACTTCAGCATTTGGGGCTCCCAGTCCTGAGCTCAGACCATGCCTGCTACACGCAATGGCCAGGAACAACACTACACAAGTATACCCTAGATCAGTGGTTCTCAACCTATTTACCATCGTGGGCTGCATGTGCAGCTCTCTGTTATGTGGGCCACATCCATACAATATATACTAACTGAATGGCCCTGAGGATGTCACATGGGCCACAGCTGTGTGCTGATTGGGCCGCAAGCGGGCCGCGGATTGAGAACCACTGTACTAGAGGATGCAATCCTAAATCCCATACTCCAAATTTAGTTCTATATGATGTTAGAGACGTCAGAACTGCACTATGTACGTCACAGCCTTTTACACTGAAAATACAGCTGTAACCAGCTTTAACCAGCTGATTATACGAGACAGATTTGTGATTTTAGAAAGATCAACGACAGGAGGAGCATACCATCAGCCCTGAGAGAAGGCAGCCCAGCACCAGGACAGCATAGTTTCCCTGGCTGCAAAAAAAATGCCTGACTTCTTGCAGAACTGTGCAGCTCTGAGATGAATACAAGGATCATGCGAAAGGCAAATTGTCTCAATTGTCAGTACTATTATGGGCTACTCGTCAAGAATGCTGTTTAACTGGACTATCTGGTGAGCTAGCTAATGCATCCTCAGAACAAATGCAGTGAAACACATGGAAAGTTACCATGTGCCTTGCAATACTAAATCCTTCTCTTCCTACAGTAAAAAACTAGGTTACAATAGCATTAAGGGATTGGCTTAAACTGATGAGGGCTGAAAATTCAGAGGAAAATTTAAAATGGCACTGTCACCCACTGACAATGCGCCAAGGCACACAAGGGCACAGTGACAAGGGAGCAGTTATTCTTCAGCGCAAAGGCATAGTACAAAGAGTGTGTGTGTGACAGTGGTTTTTTGGGGGTGGGGTGGGGGGGTTCATTCTAAATTCCCCAACTTCTACTGCAAAGTTCTGACTCCAATCTGAACTTTCCCAAAGTTTGGGATGCATGTGTTCAGATCTCAGGGGTTGGCTTGGGCACAGTTCTAGGATGCACCAAAGAAACGTTTTAATGGAAGTGTCTGAGTGGCAATGCAGAGGAACATTGCACAGTTATGGAACAGCCTAAATATTTTTGGAGTGTGTGTGTGTGTGTGGGAGAAGAGCTTGATATTCAGAAAGTGGTGCAGTCAAGTGTATGTTTAACCTGCTGCCAGAGTTTCCATGGCTGTATGTAAGTCAGCTATCTGTGCCCACACACCGCTAATTATGGCAACTAGGTGGTTATTTGAGGGGCCAAAACTGCAAAGGTGGGTCAGGGAACCTGCAGACCTGTCTGAAAATCAAATCCTAGTGTACAGTCAACTGAAGACTTCAAACCTAGTCAGTGACCCATGGAATACACAGACATTTTAGCTGTTTTGTTTGCCCTAGGTTAGAAATTAAGTTTACATTTCTTCTGTGCTATAGCCACTCATTCCCCATTCATAGGGCCCAGCCTTTTGTCACGTTTTAATCTAACAAGTGCCTAGATTTGTGCTGAGTTGGACAATGCTGGTGCTGTTTGGATTAAATCCTCTAGCTCAGAGGATGGGACAAGACTGTGCCTCGCTACTGAGAAAGTGAAGCCTTTTGTTTACAGCTCTCAGTACAAGTGATGTTTGGGGAGGTCATGTTTTTAGTCTAGAGACAAAGTGTTTTAGAAGCAATTTCAGTTTATCTTGCTTAATGACTGAAGTTAACTGAGCCCTGTATATGTCGTCAGAGCACCATATGAGCATCTTTAAGCAGGACAGGTTGAGGATTCCCCAAACATTGTCAACTGATTCCTCACTAGGTGATAACCAAGAGATCAAATTTAAGAATACCACCGTCAAATGTTTCTATCAACAGCTATGAAGATCAAGTATAATTAGCTTCTGGTTATGCTTCCTAGAGGTCAGTGACATTTGGGCACTGGGTTCAACACTCCACTGGTTTGCTACCAGGACATAGGGAAGAGCTAGCCCTGGTCCATACTTAATATTTAGATTCACCTGGCTGCGCCACTCACACCCCTGAGCACCATAGCTATGCAGACCTAAGCCCTGGTGTAGATGTGGTTAGGCTGACAGAAGAATTCTTCCATCAACTTAGCCACCGCCACACAGAGGTGAATTACTACCTACATCGATGGAAAGCCCCTTCAGTCAATGTAGGAAGTGTCTACGCTACCGCTGCTACAGCGCTGTAGCTATGTTGGGGACTTTCCTTGAATACTTCAAGTCATCACCCTTGTGCTGGCATCCTGTCCTTGTGCTTTCAATCTGAGGAGGCTTGAGTTGGATCAGTACGTTGACGGCACATCTCCACGGAACACCTAAGTTCTACAGAAAGTGGCATCTACAGAAAAGTGGCATCTCTTCCCCCAAATCACTATTGATCCAGTGGTTTCAGGGCACTGGGTCACCAAAGGTGAAGACTTTTCGATAAGACCCCAAAACCAGGTCCTGACCATCTCTGGTTTTCAAAGATCTCATGGAGCTTTTTGAGAGAGGTAGGAATGCAAATCAGCAGCCCAGGGAAAATCCAATTTATGTAATTATATCTTGTCTGCTTAACTTCATCATCCTGTTTTGAATAAATATGATGTGTTTTTCCTCACTTTCTGTTCTACAATGTCACATTGTTTAAGAACAGGTTAGACCAGGGGTAGGCAACCTATGGCACGTGTGCCAAAGGCGGCACACGAGCTGATTTTCAGTGGCACTCACACTGCCTGGGTCCTGGCCACCAGTCCGGGGGGCTCTGCATTTTAATTTAATTTTAAATGAAGCTTCTTAAACATTTTAAAAACCTTATTTACTTTACATACAATAGTTTAGTTATATATTATAGACTTATAGAAAGAGACCTTCTAAAAACATTAAAATGTATGACTGGCACGCGAAACCTTAAATTAGAGTGAATAAATGAAGACTCGGCACAGCACTTCTGAAAGGTTGCCGACCCCTGGGTTAGACAAACACCTGTCAGGGATGGTCTAGGACAGGTATACCTGGTCCTGTCTCAGCACAGTAGGTTGGACTAGCAGACTTCTCAAGGTCCCTTCTAGCCCTACATTTCTATAGTTCTATAGTGGTGGTGTGAGCTGTTAAACTGCTGATATAATTCACCTTGAATGTGGCAAGAGTAATTCTTGTACACATAGCGGGAATATTCCTGAAATAAAGAGCAATCATCTTGCATCCTTGATTGACTACCTGTGCCATCCATGAATCCATCTCACATTCCAAAGCACTGAGCAAACTTTCAATACTTCCCATGTTTTCTTCTTCACCAACCCCACCCCTCCAGTGCAAAGTTAGACTGATCTACGGTACACATTGGGAATATTCAGCCCTTGACCTCCTTACGGTAACTCACTCATGCCTAGGATGGGGTAGCCCTAATCTAATGCCAATTAAACTCTTATACCACACCACCACCACCACATGCATGGGCAGCATTCTGGGATCGGTTTAGAGGAAGGCAGCTACATGCAAGAGAGTCATTCAGGGTGACATTTTTAAACAGTGTAAAAAAAATTAATAGGAATTGGGTAACTCCCTTAAGACCTTTGAAAATCCCACCCTAGAGGCTTTAGCCATCTTACCAGGGCTCATACCAAGTATCTCAGTGTGTCTATATTTCCTGAGTACATTCACTGCAACTTCACTTGTTTTCTAAACATGCCCTACCTGGCTCAGAACAGCACAAGCCAAACTTGGGGCAGCTTGTGGTTAAGGTGAAATAAGTAAAACTTTTAAAATGCATAAAATCCTCCCTCTGAAAAAATGCAAAATGTTTTAATTTACATTAAAAGTATTAAATTTCATTCTTCTGTCCTGATTAATTCAGGCTGTAGAGGCTTCCTTGGAACATAAAGGACAGAACATGATAGGGTCTGCAGCTTAGCATGAATTTCAATACATTAACATGTCTCTGTGCAATCAAAATGGTAACAAGGCAGGGCTAAGAGGTGTACTGTAGAACCAATGTGAATGAAATTATTTTTAGTTATTCACTGTATCATTGTAACTTCTGTTCACCATTTCATTACGCTTGCCATTTTGCCTAAATTGTAACTTCTGTGCAATACTGTAATTCAAAACCCATTTTAAAATGCTTACTCTATTTTGTAGAAGGCTTGTGCTGCAAGCCCCCATTTTTGCAAGCCATGCTGTAATTTTATTAGTCTAGTTGAAATGTGTGAATGAGGTATGTATGGGTGATAGAATCAACCTCCAGCACCAGCCCGTCCTGATGAGATAAAGTTCAAATACCAAGGGCTGAAGAACTAGACAACAGCCCTAACTCAAGCAAGAAGCATCCACCCTAAAAAGGAACAACAGAAGGAAGATCAAAGCCAGGTCCCAGGCTGACAGTCACGCCTGCAATTGACGGGTGATCAAGCACCAAACCCAGAGGCGGCGTGACACAGCGAGACCTAGAGACTTTGAATCCAAACTACAGCCTACAAAAAGGCTGGGTGAGATGGAAGACTTTGGAGGGTAACATTCTGCTGCCAACATGGAAGGGCACCGGTGCATGCCCAACAGAGACCCAGCCCTTCCTTGTGCCCGGCTTTCCTGGCCAGTTAGCCGCCACAAGCTACGAACCCAAGCTGCAAAATCAAGCTATGTTCAGGACTGGTAACTATGCAGCAGCTGCAGAACATCTGATGGATGTGTGTGTGTGTGTGAATGTGTATGTGTGTGTATAGGTATAATGTGTGTGTATAAGGATTAAGATATTAGTTATTGGTCATTGATCAAATTGTTATAATAATAAATGTGGCATCTTTGTCTTCCCCCCTTAAAAGATCCTGTGTAGTTTTGTCTGTATAACAGTACTCACATTTTACTTTCAAGGACCTGCACTCAAAGCCCCATTTGGACTCCAACTGAATTGAGTCTGGTGCTGTCACAGTCCCTAGTGGACAGTGGTCCACAAAACAAAATCACCACACAAGTTAACATAAAAGGCAGCTTTTGCTGACACCAGCAATGCTGCTTACCCAGTGATGTTTTCTTGTGTTGGCATTAAAGTTTAATAGATAACTGGGAAACAAAACAGCTTGTTTCCGTTTCATTAAGCATGCTTGATGATCAATGATTTAGAATGTGAAAAAAAGAAAACTAGACAGACTTTTTCAAGCTTCTAAAGGGCCATTCTAAAAATTAGTTAGCATGTGTTGGCAGTATGAACATCCATCACTTAAGACAACCTGACTGCAGCCTTCCTGATCTCATTCATGCTGGCTGAGAGTCTAGGTACCATGCAATCAGTAGACCTCAGCAAGAATTGGCATATGGAAATTGTTTGAATTCACTCGCCATATGGTAGACCAGGGATTGGCAACCTTTCAGAAGTGGTGTGCCGAGTCTTCATTTATTCACTCTAATTTAAGGTTTCGCGTGCCAGTCATACATTTTAATGTTTTTAGAAGGTCTTTTCTATAAGTCTATAATATATAACTAAACTATTGTTGTATGTAAAGTAAATAAGGTTTTAAAAATGTTTAAGAAGCTTCATTTAAAATTAAATTAAAATGCAGAGCCCCCCGGACCGGTGGCCAGGACTCGGGCAGTGTGAGTGCCACTGAAAATCAGCACGCGTGCCATAGTCTACCACAGGGGTAGGCAACCTATCACAGAACCTGTTGTAGACTAGTCATACTTCTGCCTCTGCCTAGTTACCCCTTCCGTAGGATAAGAGCTGGTCTCATGACTGCCCAGAGAAAGAACCCTGCAAATATCTAGACTATAGCTTCACTTTGAGCTTCCATAGTTTGTATTGCCCAATCTCTAGTCTGTTAGGCAGTGGCATTTTATTTGTTCATCCACTGAAACATGTTCTAATGTTTTTTGAAAGCCTCCCTTCACACAAAGAGATTCTGATCTCAGATATGTTAATGTAAATCCAAAGGAACTACTGATTCCAGTGGAGTTACCTTGAGATTTAAAACAAGGAAACTAGCCTAAGCTATTTACGAATACAGAGCACAAGTTCCTACCTTCCCAGAACACAGGAGATTCTTGTCTTTACAAGGTTCTATTCTGACAACTCTGTATAAATTATGTTTAGATATTCCAAATTATTACAAATCAAGGGAACTTACTACAATGGGCGAACTTGAGGAAAGCTCTAGAGCACCCCACTGTACCTCAGTCCATGAGGACAATCCCCAGGAAGCCTTGAAGTTTCAGCTCAGACAGACACTGCAGTCTCACAGGTGCAACAGAATGGATCACGGAGACCCTCCCATCTATATAACAACATTATTTCCATCCGATTGAAGGACAAACTCCTGCTGTTCCAACAGGGCCTGTAGTTCACAAAACCAGCATTGACAGTTCCACTGAAAGCAGCTGAACTCCATAAACAAGATGACTGTCCTGGACTTTGTCCTCTTTGTTTGCTAGGTCTCATCACCATGTTTAATAGTCCTTCACTGCTGCCAGAATCATCTGTATAGGGTAGCACTCCGTACGTGCAGAGATTTCTGTTTACAGCAGGGACCCCAGGTTTTCAGCAGTAACTGCTCCAATGAAATGCAGGATAATGGTTAAGAGAGTAAAGACGACCAGGCTCTGCTTCACCGGTAGCATACCCCATAACGCCATCTGTTCAATATTATATGTGCCAGGCAGGGTGGCTAGTAAATTTCCAGAATGGCCACTTCATTTCTAAGGGCAATCATAGCTCACTTGCAGGACTGGAAAAATCAAGAATAGATATTAGATGGGTTTTAAATCACCATTTAGGGAGTAGAGGGGTTTTGATTTCAGTTACACAGGGTTAGAGTGAATACCCTAATGTACACCTCATTCCCAGGCAAATCTGAGCGGAGTTGGAGTCAAAACGCTCAGAGGAATTTTAAGGTCAATCTAAGCTAACAGCTCTCCAACTGTGGACCCCTGAACACTGGCAAGTTGTGTGCTGCAGCAGAAACATGACAGGGCATACCACAGATCTGAAGAGCTGCCTGGGAAAGCAGCTGCTGGTCCCACGAGCCTAGCTGATTCTAGGTTAGTCCATCACTCCTGCTATCAGAACAGGAGGACAGCTGCCTCCACAAAGTGCTTGAAGAGCCTTGGGCGAGGAAGAGCATTCTGAGCAGGCTGTACCATGTGGGGAGTAGAGGAAAGGAAACACCTGTGTGCAGGAGTAAGGATGAACAGATCAGATCAGGAGGGAAGCTGGAGGTTACAGCAACTTAGTAGGGGGCAGCTGGTACTTTTGACACTGGCAAAGGTAGTTGGGGGTTGAGGGCTAAGCACATTAGCGAGCTGTTTCTGCCAAATGAACAGGAGCAAAATAGTTAATACAGGGTCTGTCTCACCTTACGCGGGGGTTACGTTCCGCGGTCAGCGCCTAAAGCGAAAACCGCGTATAGTCAAAATCCCGTTGAGTGTAATGGCGGGCAGAATCGCCCGCACTACAGAAACAGTCTTTAAATTGTTTTTCTCTTTTTTTTTGTTTTTTTCTTGTTTCTGCCGACCACGTAAAGCTGAAATCGCACATGTTAAATGCGCCTAAGATGCAACAGACCTGTATTGATATTTAAGTTATGATGTTTCATGATCTGACAGACTGATGTCTCAGTTCTGATTCTCCTCAAACTGATATTACCCCTGGGGATTTAACTCAGCTGGCGCATGGCATCTGCTGCTCCTATGGGGAAGTGAATGTTATTGATTGAGGGTAGAGTTTATTACTCCAGGTCAGATCGAGCCTAACTGATGACAAAGAGTGAAAGGCACAGGTGCCACAAAACCAGGGCTCTATTAAAGCCAGAGAGTTTGCAGGCATGCTGCTGTCACAGTCGTTGGGTGGCCAAAGTGACATACTGTAGTCTGAGACCAAAATTTCTGGTTTAAGAGCGCTATTTTAAAGTGCTCTAAAATCCAGACTTAGATTTTATAAGTACTGTTAGGATAATGGAACCATGTTCCTCAACTGTTTCCTGAACAATACTCCTGGGGGAATTCTGCACCACTGCGCAATGCAGAATTTTGCAGAAATTAACGTGCACACAGAATTTCCTTTCCCTCACAGAAATAGGTTGCAGTGCTGCTAGCCACGACTAGTGGCTGCTGGACCCAGCGGAGCCCAGCTCACACATAGAAGACACTGCTGGGGGAGGGAGAGGGAGCTAGAGGGTTCCTGGCAGCTGCAGTTCCCAGCATGCCCTGAGAGAAGGTGAGGGTGGCACACAGAAAACTCTGTGCAAGCCTGGGACTGAGCATCAGGCTGTTTCTCCCTCTGGATCCCTGGGCTCTTGCAGGGGAGGGGGTGTGAGTGTCTGGCCCCACGGCTGGGCTCGGGGGGGGGGGGGGGGGGGGNGCAGACATACCTGCTGACAGGTATTTTGAAATAAATTACCAAAATAATTTAAACTAGTGCTATTTTGACAAAATTTTAAAATATTGTGCGCAGAATTGTTTATTTTTTGGCACAGAATGCCCCCCGGCGTAGAACAACAGGACTGAGTTTGATCAAAGGAATGCAAGCCACTGAGTCATCTGGCCAAGGGGTTCCTGATACACAGCTGTCCTAATGTGAGCAGCTCAAAACATTTTCAGACTCTCCTTTTTCAATATAGAGTGAGGGAATATGGGGGAGGGGGAGCTGGAGCAGGACAGGGGGTGAGGGCTCTGCCCCTTTGCCAATCTTCACCCTTTGGGGCTGGACTCTGGCTCAGCTATTGAGGTGCCAGTACACCCCAAAAGATGACAACCCCTTTATCATCCAAACAATGTGTTTTTGGACAAAGTTCAATGACTAGAGCTTTGATAAAGAACTATGTTTCCAGAAGTGCATTTTTCTACGATCCCTCAATGAAGGATCATTTTCCAAGGGACCTTTGCTCTCTGGGAGCTCAGAAGTGCTGCTAGCAGAACCATATGGGTGACACTCACACCTTCCCCTAAGTATGTCACTGGAGGGGAAATGGAGCCATCTACTCCTAATTCCTTCCCTGGGCTGCTCCATCAGCCCAGCTCAAGGGCTCCTCTTCCCTTCACCGCTCCCTGATCCAGCAGGGGAGGGAACCCAGACCTTCCTCTCCTCCATGTTGCCTCCAAGCAGTGGGGAAGGGACAACCACTCTCTCCCCCACACACTCACCCCAATGCTTCTAGGGGGAAAGGAGAGGTCAGAGCAGTGCAGAAGAGTGTGGGGCAGGAAGGAAGGGGTCAAAGCTGTGCAGTGGGAAATGTAGGGGGCTTCAGCTCTGCCTCCCAAACCTCTCCATATCCATACCCCCCATTTCTGTGCCCCCTTCAATACATGCCCCCCAGTGCTGAGTCCAAGATGGAGAGCTGGGAATGTGCATGTTCAGTGCATAGTGCAGACAGTGCTAAGAGGAGGCAGGGAGCTGGGAACATGCCTGCTTGGTGCATGGCACAGGCCCACAAGGGCTGAAGCTGCAGAAGGGGGGAATGAGAACCTGCACTGAGATGAATGACGCAGTTCACAGCGCCATTGTTTCAGGTTGTATTATCTCCATGGGGTGTTCTCATTCGGCTAAGAAACTAATTGAGATGAATGGGCCACTTCACATCTGCAGCTCCTATGGTGCAAGTGGATGTGAAAAGCCCCTTCCCCATACACTAGACCTGAATTTGGGGCAGGGACTCTGCATCTCCACTCTCCTGCCTCCAGCTGGTGCATGCATTCTTTACAGCCCCTCCCACCTGTCCCGGATTACTAGAAGCAGCATGGAGGAAGATGGAGCTGAGAGCAGCATGGGTGTGATGGATGGACTGGTGGAGCCGTTTCGGACCGGGTGGAGGGAGCAGTTGGGGAAACCTGGGGAGTCTGAGAAGCAAGAGGAAATGTGGAGGGTTTTGGAGCAGAGCAGGGAAGAGTGGGGTGGAAAGGAGGGGAATCTGAGAAATGCAGGGCATGTTCATAGACTCAGAGTTTAAGGCCAGAAGGGACCACTGGATCATCTAGTCCGACTTCCTGTATAACACAGGCCATGAAATTTCATTCAGTTGGCACTGTATGGAGCCCAGTAACTTTTTGTCTAAAGCAGATCCTCCTGAAAGGCATCTGGTTTGGATTTGAAAACATCAAGAAGTAGAGAATTCACAACTTCCCTTGATAATCTGTTCCAGGGGTTAATCAGTGTCAAAATCTGTGCCTCATTTCTAATTTAGACTTGTTTGGCTTCAGCTTCCAGCCACTGGTTCTTGTTACGTTTTTCTCCACTAGATTAGAGAGTCCTTGAGTACCCAGTATGTTCTCCCAGTGAGGTATTTATACACTGTAATCAACTCACATCTCAATCTTTTACTGGTCAACTAAACACATTGAGCTCTTGTAGTCTCTTGACGTGAGGCCTCTTCTCCAGCCCTTGAATTGTCTTTGTGCCTCTTTCCTGCACTCTACCTCCAATTTTTTCACACTCTTTTGAATATGTGGACACCAGAACTGGAGGCAGTATTCCAGTCCCGGTTTCACCAATGCCCTGTGTCGGGATGGCCAAACCGCAGCTCGTTTACAGTTAAAGTGCAGCTCTTGGAGCCCCCTCCCCCATTCTCCGCCTACCAGACTGTTTGGGGGAGCTCAGGGCTTCTGCCCTGCGGTGTGGCTAGGGGCTTCCGCCCAGTAGGGAGGGGGGGTCTTGGGGCTTCAGCCCAACGGGAGGCATCTGCTGGGCCTCGGGGCTTCAGTGGGAGTGGGGCTGAAGCCCCGAGCCCCGGCAGTCACGCCCTATGGGGCTGAAGCCCCTCAACCCCGAAGGGCAGAATCCCTTAGCCCCACCACAGGGCTGAAGCCCCAACCCCCAGCAGGCATGCCCTGGCTCTCGAACTTCTGAAGATTGTCATATGCGGCTCAGAGAGTCACTAAATTTGGCCATCCCTGGCCTGCACCAGAGGTATAATTTTGCCTTTGGCTGTATTAAAAAAAAATTGTTTTAGTGGGCTCAGCTTACCAAGCGATCCAGATTGCTCTGTATGACTGACCTGTCCTCATCGTTATTTAATCACAGGACCAAGCTTTGTGTCCTCTGCAAATTTTATCAGCAGTAATTTTATATGTACTTCCAGGTGATTGATGAAAATATTAATTAGCATTGGGCCTAGTACTGATCCCTGCGGAACCCCACTAGAAACACCTCTATTGGATGATTCCCCGTTGACATCTATTTCTTTTAGACCTTTATTATATAGTTAAATGAGTGCAACCCCTACTGTGGATGGAGTTATATTAGCATAAAGATGCTTATATCAGTACAGCTTATTTCTGTGAATTCACACATGGCAAAGTGTGCGTGAGGGGGGTCCCCTCGCCAGCAAGAGCGTTCACTTTTTGCCCATCGCCAGTGTATTCTTCTCAAATCTTTTCATCCAAACCCATGCTTTCATCTCCAAGCTACAGAGCGAGTGTCATCTTAGTTCAAAAATAAATTAGTAAATAGTGTCTGCCTTTCTCTGCACAAGCTCCTTCCAGCCTAACCGCCAAGAAACAAAGTATTTAACAAGTTACTAATAAACAGTCTCCAGGGGGCAGCCAATGAAATTAACAGGCATCAAGCTTAAAACAAACATAAGGAAGTATTTCTTCACACAACTGCATAGTCAGCCTGTGGAACTTGTTGCCAGGAGATGTTTGAAGGCCAAAATATAACAGGGTTCAAAAAAGAATTACCTAAATTCAGGGAGGATAGATCTATCAATGGCTATTAGCCAATACTGTCAGGGACGCAACCCTATACTCTGGGTGTCCCAAAATCTCTGACTGCCAGATGCCGGGACTGGATGACAGGAGACGTGTCACTTGATAAATTGCCCCATTCTGTTCATTCCCTCTGAAGCATCTGGCACCGGTCACTGTCAGACGAGGGATAATTGGTCTGACCCAGTATGGCCATTCTTGTGTTCTTAATTTCACGTGCCAAGAAATATCAAAATGCAGCAGCATCCAGGTTCATATCGGACATCAAAGAGAGCAAAGTAGTACCTCAGATAAAATCCTGGAAAGCAGAACATCTGCCTGCATGCGCTACCCTGCACACAAAGCCCTCCACCATGCACATCAGATTTTTAAATCACAGCTTCTGCTGCAGCCTTTTTGGATCAAGACGGTATTATTTACATTAGTGTAACAGGTAGCTCTCCTGGACTCAACATCCGTCAGGCAGGCACAAAACACCTTCCCGAGAACAAACAGCTGCCACTGCGCTCTGGGCAGAGGCATTTCTATCACCTCAGTATCATGCTGCAGCCTTTGCTGACACGAGACCGAGGAGGCTGTTTATGTAACTCTCTATCCTGGCAGGTTACACAGAGCATTCCCGGTGACTACGTGCAGCTGCAGCAGAGTCTGTTCTTACCCAGTATGATACAAGCCATTGCTCTAGGTCAACCTTGAAAGAGATCTCCGGAGTACTTGAGCATGGCATGAGCAGTCTCTGACTTGTAATTAACTGGTTGGTGTGTGTTTTTAAATAACCACTTTGTCCTTCTCTAGTAGCTTTCATCTAGAGTGCTCACTGCAGTTGACAAATGTAATTTAACCTCAACCTCCTGGGAGGTATAAGCATTACCCTGTTTTACAGATGAGGCCACAGGCAGAGAGGTGAAGAGACTTCCCCAAGGCCCCACCTAGCCTGTGACAGTTCTGGGAGCGGAACCCAGGGCTCCTCTCTCCTGAGGCCTGTGTCTTACCCAGGTGCCGTTTTTAGAACAGAGGTGACACACAGAGGGTTTACATACGTTGACTGGGCCCATTTTCAGACAAGCAACACAAAGACCTGGTCAGCCAGCACAAAAATGCCAAACAGCTACCACTGGAACAGAATCAAACCAATCAAGTGTCTTTTGGTGCTAGAATGGGGACAGTAGCTCATCGATGCTGCCAGGCAAAGAGGACAGAAAGTTGCTCAGACTATGCAATCAGCTGGCAGACAGAGGAGGGAGGCGGAGGAGGGGACAGAGTCCCTGGCACTTACAAGAACATTTTTACAACTTAGGAGCCAAAATAAAGTTCTTTTTCTCCTGGAAATGTCAGCAAGGAGTAGGTGGAAGTGTTTCACAGAACGATACACACACTCCCTTGCCTTGACAGGCTACAAGAATCTCTGGATTCCAAGTCATACGCCACAGGGAACAATGTTATTTGAACATTTGAACACAATGCTGTGAGCCAGCATGCGGCAAAGAAACTGACTATGGCAGCTTCTAGGTTTCTTTATACAAAGGTACCCGACCCACTGACAACATGCAGCACCCAGGGCAGACTCTGTATGCCGTTCACAGAAAAAGCCTCACAAGTAAGAACAGTCTGTTCTGCTCGCCCCAGACATTTGACGTTGAGCCCTCTTTCTCAGTAGCTTAGTGTGCAGCCCACCCCTGAATGTGATTTATATCAGCAGCTACAACTAAGGTCCCCTCTACCTCTAAGTCTGGATGCAGAGTGCCTTTCTAAACTACAAGTTGAATGTGTCAGGAAACCATTATGATCTGATAATGCCCCAACAGTATTAGAACATGATCCAGTCTTCTCTATGTAGATACGACCAAGCCACATTATAAGCTTCTTAATAAGCAATGTTACAATCCTGTCGAGATGGTAACATGATTCAAAAAGTGGTTACAAAACAGGTTAGTTTCATCTGCATACACAAGGCCAAATTGCATTCTAGTATGGTCAGGTCACTGTTGTGTTAGAACAGTCCTCTGACACAGCAGGTTTAAAACAATGTAGGAAAGATAACCTAAGCTATAATCGCATCCTTTAAAAAACAGAGGGCAGGAGTTCTGCCATTTTTCTAATGGCAGACAGTTTTGATTCTACACCACGTATTAAGTCTCGTCAAAATAAATAATTACACTCTGCACCTGCATGGTGTCTTTTAGCTGAAGATCTAAAAGTACTTTATCAAATATTAAGCCAGCTTCACACCAAGCCCGCACAGTAATAGACAACACCCAGTTTACAGAAGGATAAACTGAGACACGGCATTTTGCCCTTGGTCACACAACAAGTCAGTGGCAAAGCTCCGTACAGAACCCTGGAGTCCTGGCTTCCAGCCTCTGTTAAACACACGTTTCCTGAAGAGGATATGTCACAGCTGATAAACACAATGTATATGCAAATATAAAGCCATTATTGGGAGCAAAGCATTCCAGAAGGAGCATGACCAGAGGACTGCTGCCAAACTACCTAAATTCTACACCCTGCACTGCCAATGACTTGCTACATGACCTGAAGTAAAATCATGGGGTTTTGAGCGGCCTCAATTTACCCATCTCTAAAGATGGGCATTACTCATTAGTTTGCAGGGGTGTAGTGAAGTTAATGCTTTGTGCTTATGTTGTGTGTGTGTGTGTGTGTGTGTGTGTGTGTGTGTGTGTGTGTGTGTGTGTGTGTGTGTGTGTGTGTGTGAGAGAGAGAAGGATTAAGTCAATTATAGTGAAAGTTAAAACTGTAGAAGCTGTGTGTAGTACATACAAGGGTGGCATACATGCATGGAATGTAGTATCATCAGAGCTAGAGGGAATTTGATTAATTTTTAAGGTTTATCTGATGGGGAAGGCCTGGCATCTTATATATTGCTAATTAAAATCCGAAATCCCCACTTCTCATTGAGCTGGAGTTAAATGTGGCCCACTATAAAACAACAGAAGGGCTCCCCCTGCTGGGTCTGCAATAGTGGTTACACCCTATTCCAAGAGTTGACCTCATCATTGCTGCTGGTGCAGAAAACAAGGAAGTAAACTAGCTTTGGCTGCATTTGAAACAATGAGGAAAATCCTTCCTTTGCAGGGCCGGCTCCAGGCACCAGCTGAACAAGCAGGTGCTTGGGGCGGCCACTCGGGAGAGGGGCGGCACGTCCAGCTATTCGGCGGCAATTCAGCGGAGGGTCCCTCACTCCCGCTCGGAGCGAAGGACCTCCCGCCGAATTGCCGCCGCAGATCGCAATCGCGGCTTTTTTTTTTTTTTTTGCTGCCTGGGGCAGCAAAAACCCTGGAGCCGGCGCTGTTCCTTTGACAAAGGGAAGGATGCCAGTGAAGGAGGGAGTGTCCTAATCTTCTCAGGGCAAAGGAGGGCAGGAAACCTCTCTAGCAATAGTTGAACTTGCCCTATGTTTTTACTGCAGCGAGACCTGACTAGCCTTCTGGGTGAAGGAAGTCGAATGTATGTGATTGTTGGGCCCGCTCCTGCGGCTGGGAGCTAGATTCAAGTAAGAAAGCTTGGTAGTACATTCAGTTGCTAGCAAACAAGATTGTTCAGCTTGTTACCAAAATATTAAAACGGTCTCCAATGTCTGGCCAGGATTACAGAAGTAGTCATACAGGATTAACTGCATATTGCATTGACTAATCACATCACATAAAATATCCAATAGCTTCAGTTTCTAGTTATCGGGGAGGATATTGCCCAAAACCACAGGACTGAGTTGAGTCTGACCCCTTGCTCTGAACCACGAGTTACTTTAAGCACTAGCATGGCTATTAATTATGGGGTTGCTAAACCAGGTCTGGTGACCCAGTCACAGCTCAGCTGTCCCTGACCCAGTTAAAAGTTGTAGTGCAGGCAGGCCCTGAACAGGGCCATTTTTGGACATTTTCAACAGCTCCTTTACGGGGGGCAGGGTACAAGATGTCTAAGGCAGCACCTCTCCAGCCTCTGCTTGATGCTATCAGAGAGAGACAAGGTGGGTGAGGTAATATCTTTTGGACCAACTTCTGTTGGTGAGAGACATGCTTTTGAGCTCCCCACAGCTCTTCTTCAGTTTTGAGTCACTGGAAAGCCGGTCACTCTCACCAATAGAAGTTGGTCCAATAAAATATATTACCTCCCCCACCTTGTCTCATACCCTGGGACCAACCCTGCTACACCACCATTGCGATATCTCTGGTCAGTTATCACCCTTCCTGATATCTTACCACTGAGTAAGATTGTTCAGAAGACTGTAGTGAGAACTTATCTGGCTGTGTTAGATTCCCTTGACCCTTGTTAATCTGAGATCAGACCAGCGTATGATATGGAAACTGCATTCTCCTCATGACAATGGATGAAAACCAGGTGTGTAGGCTGATCGTCAGATTGCCCTTCACACCATGATGTGCTGGTGGCCTGCCCGCAAACCTCACCTGGCTTGAACAAAGTCACTCAAGCAGCACCATTCCTCTAGGCCCCAGAGTCCCAGACAACTCCTGTGTCCCATGGGCTCTCAAATGGGTTGGACAGGGTTTCACCTTGCCAGTCTCTCTCATTCAACTTGTAGAGAAGGCTGTTAGGAGTGCTCTGTTATGGTGCTTTTGGTATGCTGACATGCCCAGTTCTCTGTCTCCATGTTATGCATCTACCTAAAGTACTTATGGCCCCTTTCAGCAGGGCATCTTTAACATATTTATCCTCACAACACCCTGTGACATAGGGAAGTACTGCTGTCTCCATTGTATAGGTGGGGAACTGAGGCAGAGAGACTAAGTGACTTGCCTGAGGTCCCCCAGAGAATTTGTGGCAGAGCAGAGACTTGAACCCAGGTCTGTTAAGTCCTAGGCTAGTGCCCTAACCACTGAGTCATCCTTCTTGTTCGAAACAGATGGTGCAGTTGAGGTCCTCATCAAATATCTGGCTGAGATTAGGGCATGAACGAGAGCTAGCTGGACGAAGATCAAGACAAGACTGAAGTGAGGCGGGTAGATTGGGAAAGCAACAGGCAGGGAGGGAGATTATATTAACCCCTTAACAGAGAGGCACCCTACGGATTATTTTTTGAGTTTGCAATTTGGGAGGACCATTCTAGACCATCAGCTGGTTTTAGAGGAGCTAAAAGCAGTAGCCATGAGTACTTTTCCCATTCACCTCTGTTTTGGATTCAGGCCTCGCTACAGTTATCCATACCTTTGTCACCTAAAGACAAGACTAATACAATACAGTCTACATGGGCCTAACATTAAAACTAGATTTATCTCTATATACAGCGGTACCCTCCTACCTGAGGCAGTCTCTCTAGGATACCACTAAAGCTTCAATCAGCAGAGGCATCTGAGCCATCAGCCATTGAAAGAAGAGTGATGGTGGCAAGATATTTTCTGTGAAAGGATCTTGGTTTTGGAATTTACTCCAAAATAGGCTAAATTAATTGATTTTCAGGGCATGCTCTAAGACCCGTCTATTTTCCCAGGGAAATTGGGTGATGTAGGGATCTGGGATCTGTAGGCTAGATCAGTAGTTCCCAACCAGGGGTCCAGGGCCCCCTGGGGGGCCACGAGCAGGTTTCAGGGGGCTGCCAAGCAGGGCCAGTATTAGACTCACTGGGGCCCAGGGCAGAAAGCCAAAGCCTGGGGCCCTGCCACCTGGGGCTGAAGCCAAAGCCTGAGCAACTTAGTTTCGTGGGGCCCCCTGTGGTGTGGGGCCCTGGGCAATTGCCCTGCTTGCTAACCCATAACGCTGGCCCTGGCTTTTATATGCAGAAAAAACGCAGTGGCACAGGTGGGCCGTGGTGTTTTTATAGCATGTTGGGGGGGAGGGGTGCTCAGAATGAAAAAGGGGCTAGATAGTTATTGGGTGATCTGTTGCCAGACTGGTTGGTTGCTGGGGTTCTTAGGCTGGGCTCACTGTTTTAATTATTTTGTGCATTTTAAATTGGGTGGGTATAGCTATGCATGCAAAATCAAAAACCAAATACAAAATTATTTGGCTCAACAGAGAAATGGTAGCACAGAACAAAGGGCTGAACAAAACCCACAATGCCACAGAGCTGCCAAATATATCCGAGCCCCATCCAGGAAGGGGACACCCTCCAATTTTCCATCCACACTGCATTGAGGTACGTTTGGAAGGGGGAAGGGCAGTCTGTGCAAGTGTAATTTTGAAATAAATCTCTCTAGATTAACCATGAGATAGCATTTAACTGAATTCAAACTCAATCTATTTTCTGGGGTTTGCGCATTACTTCTGTTACCCTCAAACCCCAACGTATGAGAGCCCAGGTCAAACAAAGTGCAGCGACCCTAGCTGACTCCACACGTCAGTGCCACGTGCTGATCTAAGATATCAGTGTGTGTCCCTTCTATGCCCTGCAGACTTGTGCAATATCAGCTGTCAGCAGAAGGCTCACTTCCAAATAACTGCCCCACCTAAGCAAAGCTAAAGCCTGCTGTGCACAAAACGATCTGATATGGGGAAGAGCATGTGACCACTGGAGCACAGGAGGCACAGGGAGAGGAAGTTCTGGTTCCTGGGAGCTTCAGCTACCTAGAGGAGAAGGGTAAATAGCACGTCACAGATGTGAACTCAAGTGCGACTTTGCCAGTTCTGCAAAAAGCCCAAACATTTTAAAACTGCACCTTCAAAAAAAACCGCGTAAGTAGGGCCTGGGTCTTAACAACAAGAGAAGTGATTAGAGCAGGAGTAGGCAACCTATGGCACGGGTGCCGAAGGCAGCACGTGAGCTGATTTTCAGTGGCACTCACACTGCCCGGGTCCAGGCCACCGGTCCGGCGGGCTCTGCATTTTAATTTAATTTTAAATGAAGCTCCTTAAACATTTTAAAAGCCTTATTTACTTTACATACAATAGTTTAGTTATATATTATAGACTTATAGAAAGACACCTTCTAAAAACGTTAAAATGTATTACTGGCACGTGAAACCTTAAATTCGAGTGAATAAATGAAGACTTGGCACAGCACTTCTGAAAGGGTCTTGGACCCTTGGGCCTGGTTTATGTTCAGGATAGAAGCAAGACTAGATGCCCCCCCCCCTTTTCCCCCCCCCCCTCCCCAATAAGCTGGGTAACCATACAAGAAACCATACTGCTCAGGGACAGCATGGGGAAGGGCCCCATTTCAACTTCACATGCTGGGGAACACCACACACTATTAAGGAAATGGGGGACTTTAGACACATCAAAATACAATCCAGATAGTTCTTTGCATTTTCTGGGCAAGGTACACACAGTGAGAGTGGGCCAGGCAGTTTGCCCCTATCCAGTACAAGCTCCCCAAGCCACTGGAGACTGGCGGTGCGGTGGAGACATCACATTTGAGCTGTGGGAGAATAAGTTCTTCAGATCCTGAGTGACCCCCGCAGAATGATACAGAGCAGCACTGAGAAACTAACAGGAACCACATCTATGCTGTCTTTGGCAGGGGGGAGACTCAGGAGGGCCTGACTCAATGAAACCAGAGCTCCTCCTTGTTGTCCCTACAACCTTTATCCTGAGTGCTGCACCTGTCAAACTCTCCTCACACGGCCATCAGGAAAGTAACATGGGTTGGAATCCCCTGCCAGGTCCTGTGGGAGCTCCCAATCCAGGAGGGAAGAGTCACATGTATCATCCCCCATTCCATGGGCTGTCTGGCAGGAAAGCTCATTCCTATTGCTATCCTCAGGATTGAGGCGCTTACCCTGCGACTGCTGCTTTCACAAAAGTTAGATAATCCTACATCAAAACACTTGTCCACTGTCAGTGCAACCTAATCTCTCCACACCAAGGAAGTCCCGCCTGTTAAGGAAACATCAATACACAGACCAACCTCAATTCATACACCTTACAGACAAAACATCAAAACACCCATGGGTCCTCACTCCACACCACACTCCCTTTTCACATCATACAGCCACCAACACACCGTCAGCTGATTCTAATTGCATTCAAGTGCACCTTAACTAAGACATCAGCAAGATTCAGACTTAGCAATACACACACACTCCTTTTCTTCAGAAGTCTCTTATTACCATGTTAAAAATCCAAGGCCCTGCTTCCAGATGTGAGTGTGTGACTTGGAGCGGAAGTGGAGGATTTGGGCAGGGCAGTATCAGGGCTGCGAACGCAGTGGACACTAGGGCTGCTTCCAGATGTGAGTGTGTGACTTGGAGCGGAAGTGGAGGATTTGGGCAGTGCAGTATCAGGGCTGCGAATGCAGTGGCCGCTAGGGCTGCTTTCAGAGAGTGTTTTCCCAAGTAAGGCAGCTAAGCTACACTTACACTTGGGCTGAAGCTTGGGTGGGAATTTCCTGGGGTTTTGGAAGCACCGTGGGCTAGTGAGAGACACACATATGGGAAGTGAGGGTGATGGGGGGTGGGGAGGAAGATAACGGTGGGCAAGCAGGGCTTGGTGGGCAAAGGGGTATGACAAGGTAGGGCAAAGCAGAGTCAGGAACAACAGGCTTCCTGGGGATACTGGAGCAGCATAAGGTTTGCAGAGGCCAGAGGGGGAGCAGAGCTTGGCAAGGGAGCAGTCTTTTGAGAGGGGACACAGAGTTGCATGGAGCAGAGGAGGTCAGGCAGAGACAGCAAGTTGAGGACAAGCTCAACATGAAGGAGGAAGCACTAAAAACTTCTTCAGGCCTTCTCCAATTCCAAGCCTCTGTGGCTTGTCAAAGGGGAGTGTCGATACGGCACAGCATTGGGAGATTCACAGGGTGGAGGCAGCATGAAGTGCTGGCACTTCCCACAGCTGTATTTAAAGTGCGTCCAGGTACTGGACGTTACCAGACTACTTTGGATGCTGCAGAATAAGGGTATGTCTACACTATGACGCTTCCTACATTGACAGGTGGAGTTTTTCCCGTTAACGTAGGTAACCCACCTCTCAGAGAGGCGGTAGCTACGTCAGCGGAAGAATCCTTCCATCTACCTAGCTGCATCTACACCAGAGTTAGGTCAACCTAACTACGGTGCTCAAGGCATGAAATTCTTCACAGCAAAGTTAGTTCATTTTCAAAGAGGGCTCCAGAGTTTGCAATAAACGCGGAGTCAAAGCACTGCAATGAACTGCACCATGTGTACGCAAGCATTTTCAAAGCAGATTAACTTGAAAAACTGCAGATTAACCCCCCTGGTGTAGACAAGCCCTAAGGAACAGAGCGACCCACTTCTCTCTTGCCCTCATTACAGGAGACAGCTCACTATAATTTCCAAATACACCGCCAGCTTGTAAACATCTCATTGAAAGATGACGAAAGCAACTTTTGCTACAAACCAATTTTCGAAGCCATCGCCCACAGTTAATTGAGCAGTGTAATGACCAACATTGTAGGAGTCCTCACCACCACACCCTCCCTCAAGTGTTCCTGACTCTCTCACCTTACAGGCTCTCCATCTTTATGCAAGGGGTTAAAGATAGCAGGCAGCAGAAAATACCCATTTAAAGCTTTCATTGGGTGCCTGCCAAATTAGGGTGTAGCAAAGAAACCAAAATCTAGAACAGGACCAAACAAATGAGCTTCCATGTCACCAGGCAGCATTCGCTCCCGTATTTGGAAGCTTGGGCACACAGTTTAATAGCACTATGCTCACCTTGGTGTGCAAACTGTACTTGGGCACTGGGAGAAATTAATAGTGAGGTCACTGTGACGTTGCCCTGGTGTTATCTGGACCGGTGATCTGCTAATTTACTCCAATCCTCAATACTGGGAGCCAGCCGTACCCTGCTCTGCTGTGAGAACCCCCTCTTCTGGACTGTTCACGCACAGCCTCTAGCACATAAGATGCTTGGATTGTGCAACCGAATGACACTAGCCAATATCTCCGGTCCCAGACACAACCCTAGGAACCTCCGTCCTGCAGTGTCCAGTTATGCCCGCCGGATGCTGCAAGCTTATATGAGTTTGTCAATTTAACAAAGAAATTGATAGTTGCCAGGCTTGTTATCCCAAGGGGAGTTTCTGACATGCTTCAAACCAAACACACTGCTTCAGGTAGAATAAACAAACAGATTTATTAACTACAAAGATAGATTTTAAGTGATTATAAGTCAAAGCACAAGTAGTCAGATTTGGTCAAATGAAATAAAAGCAAAATGTATTCTAAGCTGATCTTAACACTTTCAATGCCCTTACAAACTTAGATGCTTCTCACCACAGGCTGGCTGGTTGCCCTTCAGCCAGGCTCTCCCCTTTGATCAGCGCTTCAGTTGCTTAGTGGTGATGTCTGTAGATGGAGGTGGAAGAGAGAGGAAGAGCATGGCAAACGTTTCTCCCTTTTATCATGTTCTTTCCTCCCTCTTGGCTTTGCCCCCCCCCACCACCACCACCACACACACACCTTCAGGGTCAGGTGAACATTACCTAATTGTAGTCCCAAACTGACCAAAGGAAGGGGGGGGGTGACGAAGTGAGAATGTTTTGTGGTGTTCTTTGGATACTGAGGGGGAAGGTTGCCGGGGAGCTGGGCTGGGATTGCCTGCATGGGGGAAGGGAGATACCTGAGCATGTAACATGAGAACCCAGGAGGGGGGTTGGAGGCCAGGTAACACCTTTGACTGGGAATTCGGACAAAGGAAAAGGCTGGGGGGGGAGCTGTGGGGGAAGGGAGAAAAGAGACGCCTGGAAGGGGTTTTTCAGTTTTGGAAGCTGGCTAGGAATGAAGAGGGGCACCTGAGGGGGCTGGGGCTTCCCAGCGGGGAGAGTGGCCTCCCTGGGGACCCCAGATAGACCTAACTACAGGGAATCCTGTTGTCTGTACTGGCAAGACCTGTTTTGGACTGTGTTCCTGTCGTCTCAATAAACCTTCTGTTTTACTGGCTGGCTGAGAGTTATGGTGAATCGCAGGAAGCTGGGGGTGCAGGGCCCGGACTCCCCCACTCTCCGTGACAGGGGGTGACTCACTCGAGAGTCCAACGGATCCTTTGTTGCTGCGTAGGCCAGTGTCCTTTGTTCCTGTGAGGCTGGGCTGGGTTTGTCCCATACATGCCCTGATGAGGTGTGAACTGCCTCTCTGCTCCTGGAGAGTTTTTGCCTGGGTTTGTTTTAAGCCATGAGGACACATTTTCAGTCTCATAACTATATACATAAAATTACAACCTATAACATCACTATATCACTATAACAACAATGCTCAGTGCATCGTGAGCCTTCCGAAGACACCTGACATGACAAACTTTGCATTGGATACCACACAATCATATTATAAGGACAAACTTGGGGGTGCAGAGTGTTCCCCTGGGGTACAGAGCATCACAGTCACATCCTAGTTCCTAGGTCCAAAGTGAAAATCTGCCCACATCATACACAACTGGCAACGTGTGAGGCACAAGGGTGGGAGAAGAAGGCTCACTGGCCAAGATCTGGCTGGGAGAGGTAAAGGGTACAAAACAGTGGTTTGTTTCAACCATTATAATCAACCCATCCCTCTGTTTCATAAGCATTAACTTTAATTATAAGATGTAAAAGTACAAGAGGCAACAACAGCAAATAAATATATTGTAGTTGTCATTTGCTTTCCTCTAAGACATGCATTCATGACGTATTTGAAATGAAATCCAGAAGTAATTCCAATCAAGTCAATAATGTTATTTTGTTGATTTTACTAACAATCCCTTAAACAGGCTTTTCACCCATAGGTTTCAAAAAAACTAAAGAGAGATGGGCAAGTATGATTATCCTCAATTTACAGATGGGAAGATAGAGTAACTTGCCCAGACGCAGCCAAGTCAGCGAAAGAGCTGGGAACAGCACTGCGGTCAGGAGCGTGACTGAAAGCAGGCCAGTGGCTAGGGGACAGAACTGAGTCAGTCCAGAGAGAGGCTCTGCCGGGAGCACATAATCTTTAGGATCAGTTGGACACTTTTGAATAAAGGGGGAAATTTCTAACCTTCAATCAAGTCTTTGACCAAATAGGGTAATAAGTAAAACAATGCCTTTATATCTGGCAAAAGTAACCTCAGCCTGAGGGGCACAGTTTGGGTCAGGAAGACCCTAACACAGCACATTTGTGGTTCATTTTTTGCAACTTGACACTGAGAGCAGCTACATTTTGGATAGTGCCAAAGCTAGGTATAATGCACAGTTTTCATCAGCCCTTCACAATCACCAGTTAAGCCTCCTAGCACCCCTGTATGTTGGGTATTATTCTTATTTTAAAATGGATAAAAGGAGACATGGATACAATACCATGGGCATGAAATTCCACCTTTTTACGCTGCAAGACAACTTTTTTTTTGCTGAGCATTGTTAACCTTCGTGCCCAATACAGGCCTAGAATAGCACACATGGGGTCAATCTTACAACAACCTTTGTCAGAGAACCAGTCTTCTGCCCTCTCTCCAAGATCATATGACAAATTTAAGTTGTTTTTTCTCCCCCAACCTTCCTCTCAATTATAGCATAAATATTCAATGAAGATTTAGGTCAACACATTTTCCTGCAGAGCAGTCTCACGAAGCACATTTCGTTTTTATCACATCAAATTTCTTTTATAAAAGCATCTTACTTGCATGTATTGAAATCACAGATTCTTGTTTACGTTGTTCAAAGACTTAGGCAGCCCATTCTGAACTAAATCCCTAATTAAACATGACCCAGCTTGTTTCCAATTAACATTTTCCAAGGCTCCCTAGGAATTTCCAGATGTATCCAGAGGGACAATTCAAGTATATTTACATATATCAGTGCCAACATTCCCCCTTACTTCTCTCCATATTTCTACATAACCAGACATTTGCAGCCAAGGGACAGCTCAACTTAGAGGCTGACCACTGACTAGATGGCAGGACATGATACATAGGGCTTAAAGGAGGAACAAGCCGTGGCTAGGAAAGAACAGTGACACTGTACTGCACTCCATGTCTGCAAAGATGCTCCAGGATGGGAAAAAAAATATTGCCACTCTCTTATCTCCACAGGCCCTAAGTGTAGCATGTTTTTATAAACTACCCATATTTACTACTTCTACCTCACTATCAACAGCATGGGGAGAGCGCAGGGTTGGATGATGTGGAACCTGGGACTTAAACTGAAGTTTGCACAAATAAAACAATCCAGTAAAGTCAAATCTCCTCCCAGTTGGCAAGGGAAGGGGATTTAATACAGCTGGGCCATATCAGAATCAAATTACATTTGGGAAATTCAACTGGGATATTACCCAGTGTAGAAGGTAGTGTCATCTCATATTTACCCAACAATTAATGAATGTGGTAACCAAGAGCAGATTTTAAAGTTCAAATATCGCACGCACAGGGTTCTATAAAACAGGACTGAACAAATTAGAGATTTTGCTATGCTTTGTTTAATTTGCTTGAGATCTATACCACAGTGACTTAAATCTTTACTTGTGTTGCAGGAGCGCTGAACGGCTTGGGTTGGAGCTCCACTGTGCTGGGCGCTGCCGCCATAGTTCCTGTCCCAAGCAGCTTACAATCTCAAGAGACCAAACATAGATGAAGACCGGGAGAAAGGAGCCATCAAGGTGAAGGCAGGCCCCTAGGTCCTTCCTCTCCAAAGCAGTCAGTGCTAGCTAGCTACAGCAGGCAATTCCCAGTCCTCCTTCTATCACATCCCACCTCCAGACTAGAGGGGCTCATCTGGAGAAGGGGAGGCCCTAAGCCTGCTTCTCCATGGGGACCAGAAGTCACAATTAGAAGGAACCTACAGGAGGAGTTATAGGCTATGTAGGTCTGCAGACCTCCTTCCCAAATGCAGCAAATACCAACTATGCAAAGAATATAGAGGGTAAAAATCAGGGCCTTCCAGTCCCCTTGTGCCCCTACAAGAGACCCCAGAAGCACCCACTGGAAACATCCTTCCTCCTCCACAAGGAGAATAATGGCAGCCAGGAGCAGCCTTCACAGCCTGATGCTCACTCGACTGTGGCACCTGGGCTCTGCTGTCTCATTGCCGTAGTACCACCACTGTTTTCAACCCACCCCTTCCCGCACCGCTGCTCACCTCAACTCTCCCCTGTGCCTGGTGGGCTTCTCAACCTCCTTACCTCCCCCTTCGACTCCTCTCATTACCCACTACCCTTCTTACTTCAACCAACTCCTCCTCTTCCCCATCTCCAGCCCTCTGCGCTGACCCAAAGAAGCCTAAAATCTAGAGTTCATATAACAGCAATAAGAAATGCCAATAAGAGACATGGAACCAACCTGCAACAAGCACCCATCACCCTGACCATTGTGCTTGTATGCTATAGCCACCTCCCCTGCCTTCGCCGCTTCAGATTGTGAGCTCTTGGGGAGGGGCCGTTTCTCTGTATGTATTTATACAGCCCCTAGCATAATGGGCTCTGTAGAGGTCTTCTTGGGCCTAATTTTTAGGCCCAGCCTGAGCCCGAGAGGATCGAGTCATTTTCCAACCTGACCCTTCCGCCCAAACCTGGGTTATTGCCACCATGGGGTTGGCACTAGAAAGGCCATTTGTCCGGTTTTTAACCGGACAGTCCTGTTTTGGGTGGCTTGTCTCTGTCTGGTACGGAGCCAAAGCTGGATGTGGTTTTGCCCAATATTAACGGAGGTGCCATTTTGAAGAGCATGTCGCTCCATACCTGCGGGCGCAACGTCATACACACTATGCGTGTGAGGTAACATCGAGCGGAGACACCACTTTGAAGAGCATGCCACGCACCATGCACTGCATGCATGGTGTGTGCAAGGTCATGACACTGGGGGTGGGCATGTGCCATTCCTGAAGTACTGGGACATCCCGCAGCAGCCACTGTGGCTGGCATGGCGGCAGGTTGGATGCCCTGCTCCTGCCATCTCTGTGCAGTGAAAACCGCTGCAACTCCTCGGCAGAGGCAGGGCACACAGCTGCTGCCACGCCTACCCCATGGGCAATAGGAGGAAATCTGACCCAACTCAACAGAGAGGGTCCGTAGGTTTTCCCACCTGACCCAGACCTGACACTTGTAGTCGGGTCCCATCGGGTTCAGGTCATGTTGCAGGACTGACGCTGACAGGAGGCCTCCAGGCACTGCCATAATACTAATGATCTCAAAGTACTGCCGAACGTTTCAAGCAAATTGAAGACACTGAACAGCCATCATTTGTGTATCATTTTACAGAACACTGGGCTTGCAAATGTGACTTTTGCCCGTCCCTCCTGCTAAGAAGTCACAATCCCTCATGGCAATGGTTGCGGTGTGTGGCCCATTACATGGGTCTCAATCATTTCCACGTGGTCATCAGGGTTGTTAGAGATATTAAGCCTCTTGCTGTGTTAAGTGCGAGAGCACAAAACGGTTCCATTTTTTATTTAACTTTTCCTACTAAAATACAAACTTGTATTTCAGTCAGGTGAGTTGACTAGCTCTAGACTATTTCACTGGCTGCTCGCAATTCCTTTTAAAACAGCCGGCAAGGTCTGGCTGGACTGCTGTGTTCAGCAGCGTACTACACTGCAGTCTGCGAGCAGCCTCTAGTCATCGGCTAGGTTACCTGTCACTGCTGATGGTACACCACCCATGCTGCAGCTTCAGGCCAGCTCAGAGGGGTGCCCAAAATCACTCTGCAGCAAGTGATTTCCGAAGATAGAGTCGGGCTATGCTGCATGTGGGCAATCCAGGCACCAGACCATCCAGACAGAGAAATACTGCAAGTACCATGAGAACAGCCATTGAACAAGCCAAAGCAACACTTATTTACTGAGGAGATTTTATTTAAGGAAAAATAATCTGAGGGAAAACTGGGAATCTACTGGCTTGTAGGATAGCCGGCACCTGTTTGCAGCTCTGCCAGCATTCACACAAAAGCAAGAGCCGTAGTTCTCAGGGGCAATGCAGACAGGTATTTCTACAACAGACAGCAGGGCCAGCTAGTGCATTATTGAACTGACATCTTCACTACCCCAAACCTGGTCTGCTTGGCTCCAGAGCTGAGGTTCCTCCTGCGGATGTCATAGCTGGACAGTAAGTGCAGATTGCCGCTGTATTATTATTCAAAGCACCTTGGGCCTGAAAACTGACATTTCCTTCCCGGGTAGAGGAGTTCTGTAGCTCGAACGCTGAAAGTATATAGTGAGCTGTCTGTAAGGAGGCAATTAGCAGTGGCAAGTGTGAAGCACGCAAGCAGATTCTAAATGAGTTTCTCTGCCTCCCATTCCCTACTGCATCCCCTGGAAGGATGTCGTTCATCAGGGAGAGAAGAGGCACGTGCGTCAAGGTGGCTATTCATGCACTAGTAAAACTGTCAAGAAAGGGAAAAAATGACACTCAGGCAATGAGCCCATTCTCTGGTGCAGATGTCACGGGGCAGCAGCTGCTTTATCAATAGCTCTCTTTCCCACCCCACCCGTACAGTCTGCGCAGTCGCTCAAAGAAGCACCTGGACCACATTAAAGGCATGGAAGGGGAGAGAGCACAGAGAGGGGGGATGCAGTTCTGCAGTAACATGCACCGTTTCATTGCACCATCAGGAGAAGTCTATGCAACACTGGAACCAGCCATTAAATAGGTGTCCGTTCATTTTCACAAGGACTCCTTCCCGTGCTGTTTTATAACCTACAGTCTAGGAGCATGAAACAAAAATCTGTTTTCCTTGATGAATATTTTTATTTAAACTTGAACACATTGCTTTGTTATTGTAGGGCTGATTGGGGGAGGGGCAGGTAGGAGGCTGCTGTCTGTCTGTTTTTCAATATACAAGAAAAGCCACATTTTGGAAGGAGAGGGGAATCCCCTGGGAGCTTGGACAAAGTGGGGGGAGAAAAGAAGAGACATTTTGATGCTCACTGTGGACAGGGCCCTTTGTGAGTAGGATCCTCACTCTTCCAGATGTTTAGCGACCATGCAGGTCTGGCAGGAAATGAAGGACTCCTTAAACCAAATCACGTTAGCAGAACTTTCTAGGAAGAGGTAAGACCAAAAACGGAGGTCCTGCCAAGCAAGGCCAAAATGGGATACCCAGGACACCTCTGATGAGGCTGACTGGGGTCAGGGGGAAGGGAGACCTTCCGTCCCCCAGTGTGCCAGTGATCACTTTCACCGTCATCTCCATGCCAGGGGACGGGGTCAATCTCCAGTACCTAGCACGCTACTACTTCCTGACTGAAGCGCACAGATCCACATGCTGAGCACAGGCACACTAACTGATTTGCCACAAGTGCTGCTGTGCTGGGTCCACTGGCCCCCCTGCATCAGATAGGGCTCCCATTAACCAGTGACCACTGACAAGGAATTCATTTGGATCCCTGGGTAAGGACTTCCTGACTGCTGTTGCTCTAGTGGTTAGAATAACTTGCTTATCTGGTATGTTACAGCATTTGGAATGTGTGGGAGAGAGGGAATGGATGTACTCACCATTTAAAAATATATATATCATGTACTCCCTCAGCGTAGCACCCCCAGGAAGGACTATACATAGGCTGCACTCGCTGCCACCATGAGCCATGCAGCGATCAACAGGCCTTTTAGGAGCAATTCTGTTCTTTCGGGCAGGGTCTTCCACAAGAAGCAGTAACACATGGAAGCATTTGGGGGGGAGAGGGCAGAGGAGTTAAGGGATTTTCCTTTCCTAAAGCTTTACTCCAGGTACATTAACATACCATTCCCTTCAGCACAACTCAGCTGGGGTTTTACCTGCTTGCAAGGTAAAATAGGACAGGGTAAGGTCGGACATCAGCTGCATTTTTGTGGTGGCTTCTATTCCTTTGTCCAGTACAACTCAGGCCGAGGGACAGAAAAGCCTTTGCACCAATTAAATTTATATTATTGGATATGTGGGTTCATGCACAGCCTTGTTCACCAACTTAAAAAACTAGGAGTTATATCACAAAAACTAGGATTTTTTAAGCCAAGAAGGAAGAGCTTGAAGGGGACTTCCTGAAGATGTTTAATTCTCACTGGTCTTTATAATTATAATCAGTTCCATGAACAAGGTACTGACATGTAAGTTCAGAACAGAGACAGGAATGCCATGCCACTTCATGCAGAGTGTACAGTCACTCCATGGAACTCACTGCCACAGGATTGGCAGAATCAAACAACAAATTCCTGGTGTAAAAACCCAAGGAGAAAAGACTCAAAGTTCATGCTTCAGGGACCAAGTTGATGGCTTGTGGGCTCAGAAAGGCACTCCCCACCTTAGAGCATGGCACAATAGGCCAAGTGACTTGTTGAGAGGGTTTCCCACCTTCCTCTAACACTGACTGACTGCTGCTTGCACACTAAAGAGTGAGGGATTCATAAATACAAACTAGGCACCATATCCACTGTTTCAGACAGGTAAATGTGGGAATCCCTCACTACAATGTATTCCTGAGGAACCATTTCTGACTTCCCACTAGAACAAGAGCTGGCACATTTTCACACACTGCGCTGGCTGGAAAAACACGCCTGCTAGGGTTTCACAGGAGCAGAGCAGGTGAAGGATGAGCAGCAAAGGATCCATAGAAAAATTAAGCCAACTCCCAGGGTTCAACTGCAAAGGGGACAGGGAAGTCATTTTACACCCTCCATCTGCTGTCAGAACTACTGTTTGCCTACTGTACTGAAACACCTGCTATGTCTTTAAAGCACCTACACCAGTGGTTCTCAAACATTTTGTACTGGCGACCCCTTTCACACAGCAAGCCTCTGAATGAGACCCCCCCCCCCTAATAAATTAAAAGCAAATTTTTTATATTTAACACTATTTAAATCCTAAATGTATAACCCTATTTTTAAAAATGAATTTACCTTCTCACCACTTTCACATTAGTTATAAGCAGAAACAAAAATTTTTTTAAACAGTTACTGTTTAATACTGGGGGAGGGGCACAAAGAAATGTCAGTATCACTTTTCAAAGTAGATTTAGCTCTCCATTGACACCCTTACTTCTGTGCTGCTGCTGGCAGCAGCGCTGCCTTCAAAGCTGGGCAGCCAGAGAGTGGTAGCTGCTGGCCAGATGCCCAGCTCTGGAGGCAGCACCGCCACCAGCAGCAGCGCAGAATTGCAGAAGTAAAGGTGGCGATGCCATACCTTCATAGAATCATAGAATACCAGGGTTGGAAGGGACCTCAGGAGGTCATTTAGTCCAACCCCCTGTGTGACGTTGTACAGTCTATATGGTTTTATAAAAACATGATAATAAGTGAATATAATGTAACTGGAATATGCTTAATGCAAAAGGTCTCTTGTAAGGTATCATTACAAAGCTTATAATCTACTGAGTAGCAAAGAATCCTGTGGCACTTTATAGACTAACAGACGTTTTTGCAGCATGATGCATCCGAAGAAGTGGGTATTCACCCACGAAAGCTCATGCTGCAAAACATCTGTTAGTCTATAAGGTGCCACAGGACTCTTTGCTGCTTTTACAGATCCAGACTAACACGGCTACCCCTCTGATACAATCTACTGAGTGATCATCCTATTTGTATAAATGTACCACTCTTGTATCTAAAACTAGAAGTATGAAATATAACTCTGAGGGCCTATTGTAATTATGCAAAGTGTGGGCCATTAATGGTGGTTTGGAATCTTGATGACTCCCATTAACCAGAGCCATATCATGGGGAATATTTAATAATGGGTACTACAATCTAGCAGAGAAAGGTCTAACATGATCCAATCGCTGGAAGTTGAAGCTAGGTAAATGGAGACTGGAAATAAGGCAGAAATTTTAAACGGTGAGAGTAATTAACCATTGGGACAATTTACCAAGGGCCGTGGTGGATTCTCCATCGCTGACAATTTTTAAAACAAGACTGGAGGTTTTTCTAAACTATCTGCTCTAGGAATCATTGTGGGGAAGGTCTCTGGCCTGTGTTCTACAGGTCAGACTAGATGATCACAATGGTCTCTTCTGGCCTCGGAATCTGTGAATCTCATTTCCATATTAATGATGGGGATGATTCTAATCTCCTCCATTTTATCCAGATTAGTTACAACCCTTTAGTTCCTGGCAAGCTGCCAACAGTCTCATTTGGGCTTAGTTTGGTTGTCCTAGTTAGTGCTATAAGGGATGCTGGCAGAGAAACAGGGTGAGTAAATAAACAAGACAGCCTACAGAAGAATCCTACTGTTGTTTACTTGTTAATGCAGCATCAGAGTGGCCGGGAAGACTGCAGTTCCTTACTGCACACACGGACCAAAGAACTGAATCATTTTTCTATGTAATCTTAAAGTTTTTTTTTTGTTTTTTTTTAAAAGCCTATTAAGGTAGCCTGTAATTTCCAAATCTTCTCAATGGGGTAAAGTTACAGCATGTAACCTTAAACAGCTCTTCCAGCTGGATTAAAGCCCATCTTATTCATTCATCATTCCAAGCACAGTCCAGCTGCAGAGGAGGAGATGAAGGCCTTGTGCAGAAGAGTTAAACTGGCACTTCAAGCTTCAAAAGACGAGTTTTGCACGATGCACCCCAACACTAAACGGTTCTAAAAGGATTTGTGCAACACAGCGTAGCTCACAGCTTGGCTTCAATATTAACAGAGTGCAGAACTGGGCAGCTTCTCTTCTCACCTCCTTCTGGTCATTACAGTACTCACTTTTTAAAAATGTTTCCCCAGAAAACAGACACACACTGGTTGGTGTTTTAACAGGATACAGGAAGGAAGTACTAAAAGGGTTTTGCTTTACCATAGAGGAATTAGACACAGGAATAACAGGTTTCAAAATAAAAATCAACATAACATGTTGATGGGAAACAGTAACCAGTAATCAAACCACGTGATGAAAGTTTGTACCTTCCTCAAATAGACACAGGTACTCAGCACTGTGCATCCCAGCAATTGTGCTTGCAGGTTCGTGCACCATGGACTGTTCTACAACACGTCCCCATTGACCTTTACGTTTCAACTGATTTTATGTAAGCTCGAAAGCTTGTGTCTTTCATCAGCAAAAGTTTGTCCAATAAAAGATATTACCTCATGTACCTCGTCTCCCTTAAGAGAATTTGAGACAATCCAGTACAGGGCAGGGAAACACCTACATCTCAGTTTGACCAATACAGATCTGTTCCAGGCTGTTTTCAGTAGGCTGTGTTAACATCCCACTCTGGAATAGTATCACTTATCCACCTCAAGGAATCTCATGTACGGGTTGCAAAAGTGGCAGTCAGTTTCCATGTGCAGATCCAGGTTCAAATCCTGATCCACTCCAAAATGGGGAAAAGTGTTATACAATTTCCAAGCATCTCCCATGTGTTAGTTATGATCCTGGATGCTAACGTAAGTGTTCTACTGTAGAACAGAAAAGGAGACAAAAATTAGATGAGTCAGCATAGCTGTCGAAACTTAGAGGTAAGAGCTGAGAACGCTCGGGCCAGCTCTAGGCAAACATCTACCAAATGCCATGCAAGGTCTGCTTTAACAATCACCCAGGGATGACAGGGTGGCTCGAGGAACCCAAACTATTTCCAGGTTTGCCAACTGTGTTGCACACCACATCCCGTCTCCAATGGAAGCCTCTCACTAGACTACGAAATAGAAAGGAGCATAAATTGTGGCAAATCAAGTATAGACAGGCTAAAAAAGAATTTGAAGAGCAACTAGAGAAAGACACAAAAACTAACAGCAAATTTTTTTGAAGTACATCAGAAGCAGGAAGAAGGCCAAACACTCAGCAGGGCCATTGGACGATCCAGGTGCTAAAGGAGCACTCAAGGAAGACAAGGCCGTTGCAGAGAAGCTAATGAATTATTTTCATTGGTCTTCACTGCAGAGGATGTGAGGGAGCTTCCCACACCTCAGACATTCTTTCTTGGTGACAAATCTGAGGAACTGTCCCAGATTGAAGAGGTTTTGGAACAAACTGATAAATTAAACAAGAATAAGTCACCAGGACCAGATGGTATTCACCCAAGAGTTCTGAAAGAACTCAAGTATGAAATTGCAGAACTACTAACTGTGGTATGCCCCAGGTGACTGGAGGGTAGCTACTATGACACTAATTTTTAAAAAAGGCTCCAGAGGCAATCCTGGCAATTACATGCCGGTAAGTCTAACTTCAGTACCAAGCAAATTGGTCGAAACTATAGTAAAAAACAGAATTACCAGACACATAAATGAACACGATTTGTTGAGGAACAGTCAACACAACTTTTGTAAAGGAAAATCATGCCTCACCAATATATTAGAATTATTTGTGGGGGCCAACAAACATGTGGACAAGGGTGATCCAGTGGATATTATGTACTTGGACTTTCAGAAAGCCTTTGACAAGGTCCCTCAACCAAAGGCCCTTAAGTAAACCAAGCAGTCATGGGATCAGAGGGAAGGTCCTCTCATGGATCAGTAACTGGTTAAAAGACAGGAAACAAAGGATAGAAATAAATGGCCATTTTTCAGAATGGAAAGGGAGAAATAGTGGTATCCCCCATGGATCTGTACAGGGACCAGTCCTATTCAACATATTCATAAATGTTCTAGAAAAAGGGGTAAACAGTGAGGTCGCAAAGTTTGCAGATGATATAAAATTACTCAGGATAGTTAAGTCCAAAGCAGACTGCAAAGAGTTACAAAGGGAGCTTACAAAACTGGGTGACTGGGCAACAAAACGGCAGATGAAATTCAATGTTGATAAATGCAAAGTAATACACATTGGAAAACGTAATCCCAACATACAAAATGATGGGACCTAAATTAGCTGTTATCACTCAAAAAAGGGATCTTGGAGTCATTGTGGATAGCTCCCGGAAAACATCCACGCAATGTGAAGCAGCACGCAAAAAAGCAAACAGAATGTTGGGACCCATTAGGAAAGGGATAGACAATAAGACAGTAAATATCATATCACTGTATCAACCCAGAGTATACAGACACCTTGAACATTGTGTGCAGTTCTAGTCACCCCATCACCAAAAAGATATATTAGAAATAGTAAAGGTACAGAGAAGAGCAACAAAAATGATTATGGGTATGGAACAGCTTCCATATGAGGAGAGATTTAAAAGACTGGGACTGTTCAGGTTGGAAGAGATGACTAAAGGGGGATATGATAGAGGTCTATAAAATCATGAATGGGGAGGAGAAAGTGAATAAGGAAGTGTTATTTACGCCTTCACATAACATACAAACCAGGGATTCATCCAATGAAATTAATAGGCAACATGTTGAAAGCAAACAAAAGGAAGTACTTCTTCACACAACACAGTCAACCTATGAAACTCATTGCCTGGGGATGTTGAAAGCCAAAATTATAACTGGATTGAAAAAGAATTAGCTAAGTTCATGGAGGATAGGTCCGTTAATGGCTATTAGCCAAGATGGTCAGGGATACAACCCCATGCTCTGGGTGTTCCCAAGTCTGACTGCCAGATGCTGGGACTGGATGACAGAAGATTTATCACTTGATAATTGCCCTGTTCTGTTCATTCCCTCTGAAGCACCTCGCAGTGGCCACTGACAGAAGACAGGACACTGGGCTCGATGGACCATTAAGGCGATTCTAATGTTCGGTTGTTTTGGAAAGTGCTCAGCTTGCTTCCAAACCATACTTCCATCGGCTCAGATCCATTTCCCAAGTACTCCACCCTGCCCTCATTCAGCCAAAGCGAATTCAGGATGAAGCAGATGTCCTGCCCTGGAACCATGAGTGCCAAAGTGTTCCCCCACAGGGAAGGCAGTCGTTGACATGGAATCCTGAAGGCAAAGTGCCTCTTGGCTTAATGCGGGAGGGACGCTCTGCAGAGATGCTCCCTGCTACCGACAGTGAGAAAGTTCTGGCACTGGTGTGGCCAGCCTATCATTGCCATGGCTAGAGAGCAGTCTTGTCAGAGCGCTTAGCGAAGACTAGTCTTCTAAAGTAATACTAGGACAGCACAAGCAACATAGGAAGGGTCTGGACAAGCCAAACTTGGCAGCCATTGTCACCCACTAGAGGCCAAAAAGCCCATCTTGGAAAGAAGCAGCATCAGAGGCCTGAAGCCTTTGGCTCAACCTGGCATTTCTCAGTGAGCCCTGGCAGTGTCTTTGCTGGGAAAGACCTGGTTGTGGACGAAACCTGGCACATTTCCTGATACTCAAGTCACTTGACTCGATATTCTTTTGAAAATTACTACCAGATATATTTGCTGTATGCAGTGCTGTTGTAGGCATGTTGGTCCTAGGACAGGGGTGAGCAAACTTTTTGGCCTGAGGGCCACATCTGGGTGAGGAAATTGTATGCAGGGCCATGAATGTAGGGCTGGGGCAGGTGGTTGGGGTGCGGGGGACGGTGTGCGGGGGCGGTGTGCGGGAAGGGGCTCAGGGCAGGGAGTTGGGGTCTCAGGGCAAGGGGTTGGGGTGCAGGTGGGGTGCGGCAGGGGGCTCAAGGCAGGGGGTTAGGGGGCAGGAGGTATTCGGGGTGTGGGCTCCGGCCCAGTGCTGCTTACCACGAGCGGCTCTGGGGTGGCAGCGGCGCGCAGTGGGGCTAAGGCAGGCTCCCTGCCTGCCCCGGCCCCTCGCCGCTCCCGGAAGAGGCCAGCATGCCCGGCAGTGGCTCCTGGGGGTGGTGTGGGGCAGGCAGTTTTGCCATGCGCTGCCCTCACCTGTGGGTACCACCCCTGAAGCTCCCATTGCTGCGGTTCCCCGTTCCCGGCCAATAGGAGCTGCGGGGGGCGGTGCCTGCAGGCAAGGGCAGCGCACGGAGCCCTCTGCCCCAGGAACGTGGTGCCGGGCACTTCCAGGAGCAGCGCGGGGCCAGGGCAGGCAGGGAGCCTGCCTTAGCCCCACTGCGCCACGGGGCTGGCAGTCCTGCATGCCGGATTGAAAGCCCTGACAGGCCAGATCCGGCCCGCAGGCTGCAGTTTGCCCTCCCCTGTCCCAGGATATTAGAGAGACAAGGTGGGTGAGGTAATTAATATCTTTTATCGGACCAACTGTTGGTAAGAGAGACAAGCTTCCGAGCTGTGTAAGCTTGAAAGCTTGTCTCTCTCGCCAACAGGGTCGGCTCCAATAAAAAAATATGACCTCACCCACCTTGTCTCTCAGATACATTTCTTATCAGCCCTGAAAAGGTTAAACAAACTAAGCTCTAATGCATTGCTATTCAATGAGTATAGCATAGATCACATGAGCTCACTCTAATAATGTCCACAGATCTCTCCTGAAAGGCTGATCTGCATGTGACTTCATAAACAGGTTCACGGGCTCAAACCCAGCAGTTTAAATGCTAACCGAAGGTCTTGAACATTCACTAACTCCTCACTGCACTTATCACCCTCAGAAAGAGGACCCACAGTCATTCAGCAAGCAGATTCCAGAATTAACGTAACAGTACAAATATTACCTCACCTCACCCCTTCTCTCGAATATCCTGGGACTGACACAGCTACAACAACACTGCATATAAACAGTACAAAGACATTCAAACAGCAGACGGCCACATTTTCTGCCTAAAGCTCATCAGACAGGAGTTTCCATGCAGTCTGTGGGTTCTAGTTCCATTTGCAATCAGTTAACTCTCAACCCCAGAAAGAAAAAGCTGTTCTATACTAGGTAGATGACCTTCAAGACTGGATTCTACCTCCCTCCCCACAGACAGACAGTGCATCTCATCTGAGGAAAGTATTTAAATATGTCATTAGTCTGGGTAATGAGCTAGGGATAACAAAAGTTTTAGAGCGACTTACTGATGTCATCTTAATCAAGTTACTAAACATTCATAAATTCAGTTTATACATCCATAAAACAGATAATGTTTTCACCTCCCTGCTCATAGAGAGCCGAGATACTACTTACTTCACAGGGCAGTTGTGATGCTTAGTGTTCGTGAAGTTATTTTGTATCCTCAAATGAAAGGCTATGTAAGTGCAAAGTATCACTAGTTACGATTTAAACACCCTGAAAAGTATCTTCACTGAGAACAATTATCTAAAAAGCTAACAATACATTTGCATATTTGATAAGATCCTAATAGAACAACTTTTTCAATAAAAACTTTTTTAAAGTTTTCAGTTTGGATGAAAGTTTCCCATGTAGCTGGAAACTGATTTGAAGTATAATGACAGAGCAGCCAGAGGGATAAAATAAAATTCAAAGAGATACAGAGAAATCTGTTCAGAAACCAGTACAGTATTCCCTAGACATACTCTAAAGAATGAAATTTCATGGGCCCTACTGTTAAAGGAATGAAAGCAGGTTGTACGTATTCTCTCATTTATATGAAACTGTGCTTTTCAGCAGAACCTACAGGCTTTTTAAAAAACTAAACAAGTGTCATAGGGGAAGAAACTACAGAAGGAAATGAAAAACTAAGGCCTTGTCTGTACAAAAGGCTGTACAGGTCTGTCTCATCTTACGCGCATTTAACATGCGCGATTTCGGCTTTGCGCGGTCGGCAAAAACAAAAAGAGAAAAATAGCAATTTATGTACTGTTCCTGTAGTGCGGGCAATTCCGCCCACCATTAAAGTCAATGGGATTTCGACTATACGCGGTTTTCGCTTTACATGCTAACCGCGGAACGTAACCCCAGCGTAAGATGAGACAGACCTGTACTGCTTTAAGTATACAAGTATAGTTAAAGAGGTACATCCCTCAGTGTGGACACAGTTATACTGTTATAAAGGTGTTTATACCCAATACAGCTATTCCTGTATGGGAAGGGGGAATAAACTATACCAGTATAAGGCGCCTTTATAGCAGCATAACTGCAGTCACATAGGGGACTTGTACCAGAATCAACTCTTTTGGTTAAAAAAAGATCATTCCTAACTGAATTAGCTATACTAGTTCAAAATCTGTATAGCTCAAACCTAAAGCCTATTCTACATGCAAAAGTTGCACCACTTAAATTTAAATTAGATTTTAAAACTGATTTAATTAGAACAGTGCAAGCCCATGTAGACAGCACTCTTATTTTGGTTTGAGGGGCTTATTTTGTTTTGTCTGGCCAGCAAGGAAAGCTGGTTGTGGTATTTAGATGTGATTCCCTGTCACAGCTTGCCCTGATAGATGGCTGCCAGGTGAAGAGAAAATTGACCAATTTTTAATAAGCAAGTTTAAGGGAAAGAATCTGGTTGCAGTACAAGAACCCCAGCAAAAGAAAGAAATTCTACTCCCTCGGCCTATTCCAGACTTTTAGGTCTTGGCTACACTTGCAAGTTACAGCGCAATAAAGCCGCGCACAGCGCTGTAACTCACTCCCCGTCCACACTGGCAAGGCACGTACAGCGCTGTATCTCCGCGGATACAGCGCTGCTTGTACTCCCCCTCCCCGAGAGGAATAAAGAGTATTGCGCTGCCGCTACTGCGCTGCTGCGCCAGTGTGGCCGCCCAATGCGCTCTGATTGGCCTCCAGAAGTATTCGGCAGTATCCCACAATGCCTGTTCTAGCCACACTGGTCATCAGTTCGAACTCTACTGCCCTGGCCTCAGGTGACCAACCATCAGACCCACCCTTTATATTCCCCAGGAATTTTAAAAATCCCCTTCCTGTTTGTTCAGCCAGGAGTGGAGTGCTATCAGCGAATCTTTCCAGGTGACCATGCCTCCACGCGCCAAGTGAGCCCCAGCATGGAGCAATGGCGAGTTGCTGGACCTCATCAGTGTTTGGGGGGAGGAAGCTGTCCAGTCCCAGCTGCGCTCCAGCCGTAGGAATTACGATACCTTCGGGCAGATATCAAGGGCCATGATTGAAAGGGGCCATGACCGGGACGCACTGCAGTGCAGGATTAGGGTGAAGGAGCTGCGGAATGCCTACCGCAAAGCTCGCGAGGCAAACAGCCGCTCGGGTGCTCCCCCCACGACCTGCCGATTCTACAAAGAGCTGGACGCGATACTTGGGGGTGACCCCACCTCCATGCCGAGCACCACCATGGACACTTCAGAGCGGGGGGAGGAGGAGATGGAGGAGGAGGACGAGGAGGAAAGCAGGAGTGAGGGTGCTGGGGCCGGGGGAGACACCCCGGAATCACTGGAGGCATGCAGCCAGGAGCTCTTCTCGAGCCAGGAGGAAGGTAGCCAGTCGCAGCGGCCAGTACTTGGTGGAGGACAAACTGAAGAGCGGGTTCCCGGTAAGCAGCTTTTTTGGGGGGGAAGGAAATTTTTCGGGAGAGGAGGGTTAGGGCTGCATGCATGCCTAGATGTGGAATAGCGCATTGATGTGGTCTATCACATCGCGGTAATTGGCCTCAGTAATCTCTTCGAAAGTCTCATCCAGAATGTGGGCAATGCGCTTGTGCAGGTTTCTTGGGAGAGCCACCGTGGTCCTTGTCCCAGTCAGGCTAACGTGTCCGCATCACTGTGCCGCAAGGGGCGGGGGGACCATTGCTGCACACAGGAAAGCTGCATATGGGCCAGGGCGGAAGCCGCATTGCAGTAGAAGACCCTCCCTTGCTTCCCAGGTCACCCTCAGCAGTGAGATATCTTCCAGGATGGACTCCTGTGGAAAATGTTGGGACAGTGTTCAGTGTAGGTGCTCCCTGCAGCTGTTGGCTCTCCCCAAGGCACAGAAACCCAGAGGACAGTACAGCCCAGAAACAATCAGTCTCCCTTACTCACCATTTTGGGGCTCCCGTGGGTTATGTCCGTTCTCTTTGGAAAATTTCTCTTTCTCTTTGGGAAAATTATGCTATTGTGTAGACTGTGTGTGCCCTCCTTAAGTGCGGGGGAATCATTGCTCTGTCTGGTATAAACAATGCTGCCTCTGTTAAGTGTTGCAGTTTGCCTTTACAGATGCAACCTTGAGATCTCAGCCGTCCGTGTTTTCACCGGCTCAGAGACTGCAAAGACTCCGGAAGAGACCGCGGAAAAGCAAAGAAGACATGCTGCACGAAGTGATGCAGCAATCTCTTAAAGAGAATCAGAAAGCGCAGGAGTGGAGGGAGAGAGAAAGCAGGATCTGCCAGGAAAACGCAGCGCACTGGCGGTGAAGCACGGAGCACCGGCAGCAAAGCATGGATCATCTGATAAGCATCATGGAGCGCCAAGCAGACTCTATCCAGGCGCTTGTAGCCATGCAGGCGGAGCACTACCGCGCCTGCCCCCCGCTGCAGCCCTTGTCTCAAAACTCTTTCCCTTGTGCCCCCATGTCACCTCCAACCCACTTTCCCCAACATCCAGGTTCTTACCGCCACCAGCTGCCTCCAACACCTGTATCTTCACCAACCAGCCCTGAGAACTACGACCCTTATCCTCTGCACTCAACCCCCATCGTCATGCAGTATAGCCATCCTGAAGTGCAGCACTCATTGCACAGCACTCCAGACAGGACATATGCAAATCTGTGATTGTACTGTTCCCCACCCCACCCCCTTGCCCTTTCTGATTCCCAAACAGTTGTGTTTCTTTCAATAAATGAATTCTCTTTTCAATAAATGGATATTTTGGTTTTGAAAACATTCTTTATTATTGCATAAAGTAAAAGATACCTTAGCCCAGGAAACAGGCACTGCAAATCAGCGTAGCAAACACAGATTCCTACTAACATTGTAACCACAGGGCACCAGACATTACTGCTGGTTTTCAGCCTCAAATTGCTCCCTTAAGGCATCCCTAATCCTTGCAGCCCCGTGCTGGGCCCCTCTAATAGCCCTGCTCTCTGGCTGTGCAAATTCAGCCTCCAGGTGTTGAACATTGGAGGTCCATGCCTGAGTGAATCTTTCACCCTTCCCTTCCCAAATATTATGGAGGGTACAGCACGCGGATATAACCGCGGGGATGCTGTTTTCGGCCAAGTCCAGGTTCCCATACAGAGATCGCCAGCGGCCCTTTAAACGGCCAAAAGCACACTCCACAGTCATTCGGCACCGGCTCAGCCTGTAGTTGAACCGTTCCTTGCTACTGTCAAGGCACCCTGTGTAGGGTTTCATGAGCCACGGCATTAACAGGTAAGCGGGGTCTCCAAGGATCACAATGGGCATTTCGACTTCCCCTACTGTGATCTTCCGCTCTGGGAAAAAAGTCCCGGCCTGCAGCTTCCTGAACAGGCCAGTGTTCCAAAAGATGCGTGCATCATGCACCTTTCCGGGCCAGCCTGTGTTAATGTCAATGAAATGTCCAGGGTGATCCACAACCGCCTGGAGAACCATAGAGAAATACCCCTTCTGATTAACGTACTCGGATGCTAGGTGGGGTGGTGCCAGAATAGGAATATGCGTCCCATCTATCGCCCCTCCACAGTTAGGGAAACCCATTTGTGCAAAGCCATCCACAATCTCCTGCACGTTACCCGGAGTCACGGTTCTTCTGAGCAGGATGTGATTAATGGCCCTGCAAACTTGCATCAACACGATTCCAAAGGTCGACTTTCCCACTCCAAACTGGTTTGCGACCGATCGGTAGCTGTCTGGAGTTGCCAGCTTCCAGATTGCAATACCCACCCGCTTCTCCACCAGCAGGGCAGCTCTCAATCTTGTGTCCTTGTGTCGCAGGGTGGGGGTGAGCTCCTCACACAGTCCCATGAAAGTGGCTTTTCTCATCCGAAAGTTCTGCAGCCACTGCTCGACATCCCAGACTTGCATGACGATGTGATCCCACCACTCAGTGCTTGTTTCCCGAGCCCAAAAGCGGCGTTCCACGGTGCTGAGCATGTCCGTGAATGCCACAAGCAATTTCATGTGGTATGCGTTACGTGACTCTCTATCATCGTTGGACTCCTCACTGTCACTTTGGATCTTAAGGAATAGCTCGACTGCTAAACGTGACGTGCTGGCGAGACTCGTCAGCATACTCCTCAGCAGTTCGGGCTCCATTTCCCGCAGACCGAAACGGAACACAGACCGCGCTGCACAGAAACCGTTGAAACATGGCGCCAAATGGCACCAAATGTGGATGGAAACACAGGGATTGCTGGGATGTGAAGCGATGCATCACGGGGCGTTGGGACAGGCCCCAGAATGCCCCGCCCCCCCCGCCCACTTCTCACAAGCCACGGCGCCAGAATGGGAAGAGGTGCTCTGTGGGATAGCTGTCCATAATGCACCGCTCCCAATGCCGCTGCAAGTGCCGCAAATGTGGCCACGACAGTGCGCTGTCAGCTGTCAGTGTGGACAGACTGCAGCGCTTTCCCTACTCAGCTGAAGGAAGGCAGGTTTAACTCACAGCGCTGTACATCTGCAAGTGTAGCCAGGCCCTTAGGGTCAATTCTGGCAGTTCTTACTCAAAACCATCACTGAGGTATATGGAATTCTGTCTGAATACTGACTGGAGGATATGGCTTTTAAATACTTCATTAGGAGAAGCAGGAGTCTCCTAGAAATTCATGGAAGTACTTACGTTATGCTACAATACACATTTCTGAGCACTTAACAAGGTGGTCAGTCAGTGTGAAGCTCAGTTAACCTCGCGCTATAATCACTGGAATGTAGTGGTTCAAAAGACAACTTCATCATTGACATCCTCTAACAGGGAGGAGAGACATACACTGAAAGCCCTTATGAGTGAATGGCACAAGCTGAATTAATATTGTGCCAAGAAGTTGTGGAGAACTATAATGAATTGCATTCATCGTTTCAGTTTAATATGGCAAGTTGATGTGGATAGTTTCTTTTGCAGTTCAAGCCGTTTATTCCCTTTTCCTTCAAAATTACATTTATCCTACAACCGACTGGGCAGACCAGTTGGACAGATGCATGGAAAGGAGCATGCTACACAATTAAAACAGATAAAGACCAAGAACTAATTAAAAATTTCCAGGAAATTAACTCTACAAATTACATGCATGGGGCTTTGAAGACACTAGCTATACAAATGAATCCTCTTGCAAAGACAGCCTACACAAATACACAGCAGGGAACCCTCAGCAAAGTCCACTGTGTGTGTTTGAGCTCTTTGTCATAGGGATTAGTGCAGACTGCTACCAACTGGTCCTTTACTGGTGAACAATTTACCTACAAAGAACTACATTTCAAATGTTAAGAGTCCACCTTAAACCTGAACAGGCAGGTCCACTCAAAGGCTTCAGACTGGCTGTTAAGAGGAGAAACCAGGCAATTCTAACTTAAAATTAGACCTGCCTGGCAGTGGGAATTGCTGCAAACATGGGATGCCTCTTCTTCCCCACGTGTCTCCCCCAACCCAGATCCACCCAGTGGAGGAATGCGCTGTCTACAAACCGCTGTCTGGAGTTCCTCTCCTCCAGTTCCATCCTAGACCCTCTCCAATCCAGCATCCACCCCTGGCACTCCACTGAAACTGCTCCCAAAGTCGAACCACTACTCCAGCCTCATCCTCCTTGACCGGGCAGCCACCTTTGACCATGCTCTTGTTTTGAAATTTTGTCCTCTCTCAGCGTCCATGACTGTCTTCTTCTGGGGTATATGTCTACAAAGCAGCTGGGAATGTGCTTCCCAACGTGGGCAAACAGACACGTGCAAGCTCTGCTCAAGCTAGCATGCTAAAAATAGCCATGAGGCCGCCGTGGCCCAGGCTAGCCACCTGAGTACAACCTCCCCCCCGCCCCTCCCAAACCCCCTGGGTACATATACAGGTGGCTAGCCTGGGCTGCTGGAGCCATGCTGCTATTTTTAGCACAGTAGATCGAGCAGAGCAAGTGCATCTGCCTGCCCACGCTGGGAAGCACACTCCCAACTGCTATGTAGCCATATCCCTGGTCCTCTGAACTCTCTAATTGCTCCTTCAGCGTATCTTTCAGAGATCCTCCTCATCCCATCCAATTTTCTATGGGGGTTCCACAGGGCTCTGTCCTTGGTCCCCTTCTCTTCTCCCCCTACACCTTATCCCCGGGTGATCTCATCCACAAACATAAATTCAACCACCCTCTCTATGCATATGAGTCATAGCTCTACTTCTACTCCAGATCCATCTGCTGTCCAAGCTAAAATCTTGGCCTCTCTCTCTCTCTGACATCTCCTTATGGAATTCTAGCCACCAGCTCAAGCTCAACATGGCCAAACAGAGCTCCTACTCTTCCCACTGCCTCTTTCCTCCATCACTGCAGACCTCGCCACCATCCTGCCAGTCACTAAGGACCATAACCTGGGCGTCATCTTTGACTCATCTCTCTCTCTAGGTCCTCTTGCAGGTTCTTTCCGTGTGTCATTTCTAAAAGATGGCCTTTCCTCTTCAGCCATAGAGCTAAAACTCTCATCCAGGCTCTCATCTCACATCCCAATTACTGCAACATCCCTTTCTCTGGTGTTGACAAATGCAATATTGTCCTCACTCACCTCCATTCACAATGCTGCAAAGATCATTTTCCTACACCGTCGCTTTAACCATGTCATCCCTCCACTGGCTCCCTCTTCTCTAGCACAAGTAAACAAACTAATTGTCTTCACTTACAAGGCCCTTCATGGCCTATCCCCAGTCTACCTATCATTAAGGCTAAGATTTTGTCAGTTATTTTTAGTAAAAGTCACCGACAGGCACAGACACGTCATGGGAAATAAAAAAAATTCACAGAAGCTGTAACCTGTCTGTGACTTTTGCTGCTGCGGCTCCACGATTTCCCCTGCCACCGTGGTGGATGGGAGCAGTGGGGTTCCCCCTCTGCCCAGGGCAGCTGGGCGCTGCAGGGGGGGCCCCCTCCACCCATGGTGGCTGGGAGCTGCAGGGTGACCATATTTCCCAAAGAGAAAACAGGACACCCCCAGCCACTTTCCCAAGGCATCCCCCTTTCCCCCCCATGCGAGGCTGTCGCCCATCCCCGGAACTCTGAGGAGGGCTCCCTCTGGAGTCTGTCACCTGTTGTTGGAACCTTGCAGGGGGCCCCATCGCTGCTGTTGCTGGAACCCTGCCAGGGCCCCGCTGGCTGCCAGCTCGAGTCCCGCAGTCCCTGGGGCTGAAGCAGAGAATGTCACAGAGATCTCTGGAAGACACGGGTTTCATGACTTCCATGACATAAATGTAGCCTTACCTATCGTCACTCATTCACTGTTGAGATTTCAACTCCCACCTCTGACTGGCCCCAAGTTCAAAGGAGAGAGGGATCTTTCAGAGAAGGGAACACATGAAAGTTCAAACAAGGAAGCATGGTGACCTGGGAGCTTTAAGAGCAACCCTTCTACCACAACACTGTCCTAAATTGCAACTAATGAACTGGTTTAGAGCCTGTGTACTGCACGGTAAGCTTGACCTAAATTTTTCAGCATGGCACCTGGATTCTGCAGCACGCCCATGCAGCAAATTAGAAATTCTGCAGCAGTTGCAGCAGTTAAAAAAAGTTTGTATTCAATTAAACATGAAAGTGAATTCCAGCAGCATGGTTATCCTTGGACTATTAAGATATTACATTTTAATTTTACAAGGCTGCATCATTTTTAATTGTAAGTGCACTGCAGAATTTTGTACTGAATATACAACTGCCTTGTAGAAATTAAAAAGGAGAACCTGGAGGTTTTGGCATTAGGGTAAGGGGGTGCTTGGGCCTTTTTGCACCTGGGAAGTCATTGGAATCAGTTTGGGGTTGTGGGATAAACACATTAGTTTGATGATTCTGCTGAAGATATCAGAAGTGAAAGAGTTATATATATATGGAGATATACCTATCTCATAGAGCTGGAAGGGACCCCAAAGGGTCATCGAGTCCAGCCCCCTGCCTTCACTAGCAGGACCAATTTTGCCCCAGATCCCTAAGTGGCCCCCTCAAGGATTGAACTCCTCAAGGATTGAACTCAAGGATTGGCCTGGGTTTAGCAGGCCAATGCTCAAACCACTGAGCTATCAATCATCATTAGGGTTCAGCTTTATCCTCTGAGAGAATGGGCCAGTTCACAACACAGAGCTTTTGTTTCAGCAAGTTGGCAGATGTTACTGCATCACTTTGCACTTGGTTCATGTTTGTTAGGTTCTCTTTGCAACCAAACAGGTGAGAAAAACAATTCACTGAAAGCCTGAAACAGTTCTGCAGAAAGGGGTGGGAATCTACAGGAAATTCCAGAACACCAGACTACATGGGGTCCCACATATAATCCAAAAAGGAACCATTACAATGCCTCAAACACCAGGCCCTTCCAATACACAGGTATGATTTGATAGTCCTGGGAGAAGGATTGCTACTAGAGAAACCCAGTAGCTGCTTCTTTTTGGCAATGTGTGACTCTGAACTTTTGCTCATCGTAATGACCATGTGGCGTAGGAAGAGTTCAGACCTCTGTAGCCCCTCAATGCCACTCTTTGCTTAGCTGAAAGGAGTCACTGGAAGGCACGCGTACGCACACACTCTCTAAGGCCCAGCTGACTCTGCCAGTGCTGGCACATACAGATCACAGCAGTGCTGGTCTGCAGTAGCTGCTTTTCTAACTTAACTTGTATGGCTATAAAACATATAAACGGTTGTATGTTCTAGTGGCCTGTGATACTTCTAAGATAAACATGATACTCAGAGCAAATATTAAGCTTGAGATTAGACAAAAAAGTTCTCTTGCTTTTGACTTCACTCTTAACCCTTAGAATGCTGGAGAAATAGAGTCAAATTTTCCCCCTCAGTCCCCCTTCACAACTGCTGATTCTTCCTTCTCCCCAACACCTTGCACAATGCTCCAATCAGATTCTCCCCAGCTCTATTCTGCCACCAGCCTATATCTTTCGCACCTTAGCAGCCTCTGGCTGCATATAGATTTCCCGTCCCAAGGCCTCGGATGTGCACCCCATCCATCCATCTCTCTTTCTAGTTCAGAGTCAGAGGGTTTGGTTGAGAGATGACTGACCACTATGCTACAGATCAGTATGATCTTGTGACAGCAGGAAGAGGAGTCAAGGGTCAGGACACATTCCAGCCCAGAGTCCTTACATGTCCCACCTCCTGCTGCAGGAGATTTTCACTGATTTCCCACAGTAGCTCTCCTAGAAGATGGGAAAAGTCCTTCATAAGCAGTCAATTCACAGGCATTATCCACCTGGGAATGAGACAGTTTGTTAAGGTTTATTTTACCAGCACTGATAATTCTGACTTCTCTTGTATGCTTTGGATACACTTGTTTCAGTTTGTGCATTCCAGTTACTGCAACAGACTTTTCCCCCTAGACTTTGAACACATTAAAGTTTCCTTCCCTTGAAGGGCTTTTTGGCTGTTATGCTGGGACTTAATTTTATACTGCTTTATTTCTCACTTCCTTCTCTAGGAGAAAATTGGCTATTTCTAACCTCTAATAAAGATCCTACCAAACTAAAAAAATACCACAAACAAGTAACAAAAAAGAAGCCAGCCTCATAGACAGTAAGTGTCCAGGAAAATGCAGCTGTCCACAGTTCAGATCATCTGAAATGTGGAAGCATCCACTGAAATGAGAATTGCACTTTCCAGAGATTTGTCAGAGTTTTGCCCGTTCTCATTATGGGAGACACGTACCCCTGGGGATAGAGAGAGATCTTCCAGGGGGTACATCAACTCATCTAGATATTTGCTTCATTTTACAACAGGCTACATAAAAAGCGAAGTTAGTACAAACTAAAATTTCATACGACTTGTTTATACTGCTCTATATACGATACACTGAAATGTAAGTACAATATTTATATTCCAATTGATTTATTTTATAATTATATGGTAAAAATGAGAAAGTCAGCAATTTTTCAGTACTAGTAGCTGTGACACTTGCATTTTTAGGTCTGATTTTGTGAGCAAGTAGTTTTTAAGTGAGGTGAAACTTGGGGGTACGCAAGACAAATCAGACTCCTGAAAGGGGTACAGTTGTCTGGAAAGGTTGAGAGCCACTGCCCCGCCTGAACTATTCAGATAATCTGGAATTTACCTGCATCTCTTGCCTCTCCTTTACTTTGTGTGCTTCAACACTATAGACCACCATATCAACCAATTGGTTATCCTAATCCATTTCTCCCACTAACGAAAACAAATAAACTTAAAAAAAAAAAATCCTTCTCCCTCCACCTCTGATCACCTATTCTCTTCCTTTCTATTCTTCCACCTCCCTTCTCCCCATTTTTTCTGCTAAACACAGAAACATTCTAATGTCAACAATCAGCTGAAAGAACTGGGTCACCAGGACCCAAGGTCTAAAACTGAATGCCCTCCTGTTTATTAAGAATCATTTACAATATTGTGTTACTTTTACATCTTCTAGAGAAAGAAAACTCATTAACTCAAAGATCTTACATTAAAAAGTAATACTGAAGAGTAATGAGGTGATATAATAATTGGCAGCAGCTCAGCAGCAAAGGCTCCCAAGGGGGGGTGTGGGTGTGGGTGTGGGAGAGAGAGAGAGAGAGAGAGAGAGAGAGAGAGAATACACAAGCTTTCTGTGAAGTAGCCTTACAACAGCAGAAAAAACTTCAAACTTGATGTGCACATTCAGTGACAACTCATTTTAAGGCAGGTATCCCACGCACAGCCAGGAGTTCCACACCAATGATTGAGAGCTTTAGAGTCATGGACTGGGAAGACCAGCCCTAAAAAATGCAAACACATCCATAGCTCAGATGTACCATTCTCCAAACAGCATCCTTGCTTCCAACCTCTTGAAGAGGAAACAGACCATGTTTTTCTGAGAATCATATGATTTTACTGCAAAGATTAATACACTGCGTACAAACAATTCTTAACATGACTCACCGGGAAGTCTGTTCATGTTCACTCCTTGGGCTGAGAGTCCTATTCCCATGTACCTTCAAACAAACAAAATTCTGTTAGTTAAACACAGAATGGTCAAGTCACATGAGAGTCTCCCCTCCAGAAATACAGGAAACCATTTTAAATTAGACCGCAGTGTTTCACTGGAGACTTCCCTTAGCATTTTGATTAGTTTCTGGAATCAAAGAGAAAATGCTTTAATAAGCCATGGGAACTGATGCCTCTCTGCTCTCCAACTGCAGCTACATTCCTGCAGCTCCTAATTGGTATGAAAACTAGAACCTCTCAGTAACCACAGCTGCAAGCCCCTTGGTTTTCATGCATCAAGATAAGGTGACCACTTACAAGCAGCTGACAAAAGAGCGAACAAGGTTTAAGCATCAGATCATTCTAAGCAACTCAACACATTGGCTACTGATCTTTACCCAATGTAAATCCACATCACAGTCAAAAGGGATTCCTGCAAGGGGCTCCACTTCTGGAGCTGCCTGCTCCAATCCCCGCACAATGGGGAGCAGAGCTAACAGTGTCCTCCTAAAGTCTTAGGTGTGGTCTATATTAGAAAAGTTGCACTACTGTATCTAGTTATACCAGTGCAAACTACTAATGTAAAAAGAACAGGAGTACTTGTGGCACCTTAGAGACTAACAATGTAGACTCACTCAAATCAGTTTAATCCTTGTTTACTTTGGAAACTTACCACGTTAAGCTAAACTGATTTAAGGGAAGTTTTACTCAGTTCAAATGAGTGTACCTTGAAGGTATGCACCAATTCAATTAGATCAATTTTAAATCTATTTGATTGCACTAGTACAAGTTTCCTAATACAGGTCTGTCTCATCTTACGCGCATTTAACATCGGCAAACACACACACACACACACACACACACACACACACACACACACACAAAGAGAAAAAAAGCAATTTATGTACTGTGTCTGTAGTGCGGGCGATTCCGCCCGCCATTAAAGTCAATGGAATTTTGACTATATGCTGTTTTCACTTTACGCGCTAACCGCGGAACGTAACCCCAGCGTAAGATAAGACAGACCTGTATAGACATGACCTCAGCTATTCTCCTAGCCCATGTAGGTTGGAGGGACCAAATATCACTTGAGAGCAGTGTAATCACACATACATAAGGCTGGTAACGGAGTGCTTATCACTTAAGTCTTTCCACCTTTATCTAGCATGCACCACTTAATAGACTGCCTTGAACAAGAGTAGTTACATCTTCACCACAGAACTGGAATTTGAAGAGGAAGGGAGAAAAACTGCTAAATCTAAATCAGGATCTCAGTACAAGTGTGATTAATCAGTTGTAGCTAAGACAACTAAACATCCAACTCCAAATCTCTCTCACAATTTAGATTTTATGCTAAGTTCATGGAGGACAGGTCCATCATTGGCTATTAGCCAAGATGGTCAGGGATGCAAGCCCATGCTCTGGGAGCCACTAAGCCTCAAACTGCCAGATGCTGGGACTGGACGACAGGGGATGGATCACTTGATAATTGCCCTGTTCTGTTCATTCCCTCTGAAGCATCTGGCATTGGCCACTGTTGGAAGACAGAATACTGGGCTAGATGGACCTTTGGGCTGACCCAGTATGGCTATTCTTATGTTCTTATGAACTGAAACAGTGGCACTGTGTAAAGCCCGTCAGTGCATTGAAGACACTCAGATGTATATTACTGTATTGGTGCTATCACAGTGGCTAGCTAAGACTGCAGCAGAGCTATCTGATACTTCAACCTGGAAAAGACTGAGGTGGGAACTCCCTCATGCACCTTAAGTTTTATCTGAGGGATTTCTAAACTGCAATTATTTTGTTCGTTCATCCCTCGCCATAAGCTGAATGTGGAAGCGCAATGCCTGGGCAATGACTCTCCTTTTGAAAATATATGGAACTCCTCTCAATTTGAACATCACGTTGTTTGACATCTAGAGCTAGGGGACAGCTGCAATAGGCTACTTGAGACTACCTGTGAAAAGCCATTAATTGCAGCTATGGCTGCATTCTGCAACACTGAGGTGGGAAAGATTCATTAAGCAATCTTTCTAGTCTGTTCCCCTGCAACTGCAGAGTTGTTCCCTACAGTCTAGCGTGGTAGCTCAGGAGGTCATTGGTAATTTTAACTTACTGAGTTTAATGACTGTACAGCATCTAGAGTCCTGGATAGGCACATAAACATGACTAAATACTTTCTAGTATTTTATCACACAGCAGCATGGCCACTGGAAGGCTGTCTGCAACAATTGGAAAAGCCTGCATGCCAAAAACTGCACTGGCTGCATATTATGCTACAACTGTGCTTCAAGATGTTACTTTTAGTGAGGCCTCAGTCTAGGCCTACCATACCTAAAGGACCATCCACTATCCTCCTTCCCACTAGAGTATGAGAAATCAGGAGGAGCTAATACCTAACTGACCTAAAGTAGGTCTTGAGGACCTCAGGCTTTGGAATGTTTTCCATCAATGTATCCATGTATCCCAAAGTGCATGAGTGGCATCTTTCCACATGAGGATGGAAGGGTTGTTTCCATTTTTAAAGTCACTGGTTTATGATGGTGTTTATTAGAAGTGGAATGTATGTGTATTAAGTAGCCCAAATGGACCCAGTTTTTTCAGTTAGACTCCCAGATCTTCCAGTAGGAGAACCTCAAAAATTTAAGATAATTTTTGAAGAACTCGGTGTTGCCCCAGATACATAAGCTCCCTAACATGTCCATGGCAAGCAGTTATATTCTTTTCCCAGATCTACATGCATACTTATGTCCATGATTACATCATCCATGAAGCTGTTGCAAATACACATTATGTACAACTCTTTTTTGGAAGTTAAAACTGCTTGCAGTGGAAGCTAGCTTTTTTTTTAAAAACCCACAGAGTATATGATTCCATGTAGACAATAGTTGTGCATACACATTTTAACATATGAAATTGCATGTGGATTTCTAAGAGTCTGGTTCCATGGTTTAGATTTACTCTCCCCTATCCTCTTGCACGTTACAAGGTGCCTAGAATAGTCCTTCATTGTACTGAGATACTTCAGCCTCAGCACATGAGCTATATTTGTTCACTCTCTCCTTTCCTGAAAGTCAAGTTTTAAAAAGCCAGCAAAAAAGAAGCCCTGTAGGTTTCCACTTCAATAGAAACACTGGGGTCTTGTATACAAGGGAAGTTAAGCTGAATTAACTAGAGGTCTGAATTCAAAAGTCATTTGTAATTCACACTTAGGGTATGTTTTCACTAGCAACATTAAAGTGCTGCCGTGGCAGTGGTTTAACGTGGCTGTGTAGTCACGGCACCAAGAGGGGAGTAGCTCCCAGTGCTGGGAGCCCGGCTCCCAGTGCTGGTGCACTGTCTACACCAGGGGTCGGCAACCTTTCAGAAGTGCTGTGCCGAGTCTTCATTTATTCACTCTAATTTAAGGTTTCGTGTGCCAGTAATACATTTTAACCTTTTTAGAAGGTCTCTTTCTGTAAGTCTATAATATATAACTAAACTATTGTTGTATGTAAAGTAAGGTTTTTTAAATGTTTAAGAAGCTTCATTTAAAATTAAATTAAAAGGCAGAGCCCCCCGGACCGGTGGCCAGGACCCAGGCAGTGTGAGTGCCACTGAAAATCAGCTCGCGTGCTACCTTTGGCACGCGTGCCATAGGTTGCCTACCCCTGGTCTACACTGCCACTTTACAGCGCTGAAATTTGCAGCGCTCAGGGGGGGTGCTTTTTCACACCCCTGAGCGAGACAGTTGCAGCCCTGTAAAGTGGCAGTGTAGACAAGGCCTTAGTTGATTCAGCTTAACTTCCTGTATAGACAAGCCCTGGGAAAGTGTCAATGTTTAATAAATGAAAGTGACTACTAGGAAGTTACAGCAAAGCAATGAAACATACCAACTTAAGAGTGAGAGTCAAAAGGTCAGAGAAAAATAAAAATCAGATCCTTTTACAGAAATAAAACTGCTCAAAAGCAAAGGTTGCCTACAGGCTCCTGGCAAGCTGCTAGCGTGGCCATAGAACAGAGGTACTCAGCCCCCTCTAAGAACTTCAGGCAAAGGAAACAAGATGCTGCCCACCCCACTTTTGCTAGCCCCCCCATCCCCAGTTCCACTGGCTTCAGGTGCTTCCAAATTCAACAAAGGTGCTACAGAAGAGCGGCACTGCAACTCAGAGAAAGAGGATTTTATCTGAGTGATGCATTTGGATTTTAGTCACAATTTAACCATGCTTAGCTTAAACAGCAGTTGATCACTAAAGGTATTAAGGAAATAATCGCCTGTATTACGTAAATAAATGTCAGACAGACAGTTCATTCTGCAGGGAAAGTTGAGGGCTCAGGCCTAGTTACATACAGAGAGGTTTGAACCTTCAAGGAAACTGATTAGTTTAGCACTGATGACGTGGTCAGTGCCGCACAATATGTGAATGAAAGAGCCCCAGCCCCAAAGAACTTCCAGTCTCAACTTCTTCTGGTAGGGTATCGGCACATTTTTATCACACTGTCACAGAGTTGACGACCATTTCTGGAGAGTGAACTTGCACACACTACCAAGTGATTGAGCTTGTGGTAGAAGCTGCTAATGGAATGGTCCATGCCAATTCTTTTATTCCAAGTGCACAGCTGCACTGGCAGTCTCAGCCTGGCTGCTCAGAGTAGTTGGCAGGCTTCCCAATAGGTTAACACACTTTCCCCCCAAGAAAACAGAGCAGTACAAATACGCTTTCCTTCTAATACAATGTCAGTGATTACCAGAATTAGGCCTCTGTCCTTTATGGCTCTCCAAACTGAATGAGTGCTGACAAACTCCACCCTTGTCCGGACTCCATAGTAAAAGTTGTTTAAGCTGCATCTCAGTGAGCCCTGCGAACTCCAGTTAATTCCCAGCTCTAAGCTGAGGCCCAGAAAAGAACAGTTACTTGCCCTACAGTTAGGGCTTGTCTACACTTGAAACGCAACAGCAGCACAGCTGCATGACCATAGAGCTTCAGTGCAGACCCTACCTATACTGACATGAGGGGGTCTCCTTTTGGTATAGTTAATCCACCTCCCTAAGAGGTGGTAGCTATATTGATGGAAGAATTCTTCTGTTGACCTAGCACTGTCTACACTGGAGATAGGTGGATTTAACTACATGCCAAGGGGTGGGGATTTTTCACAACCTTGAGTGATGTGGCTGAGTTGACCTAACATTTTAGCGTAAGGGGGAGGGATAGCTCAGTGGTTTGAGCGTTAGCCTGCTAAACCCAGGGTTGTGAGTTCAATCCTTGAGGGGACCATTTAGGGATTTGGGGTCCTGCTTTGAGCACCGGGTTGGACTAGATGACTTCCTGAGGTCCCTTCCAACCCTGATATTCTGTGATTGCGTAATAATAGATGTATGCAATCTCTATGATTGCGTAGACCTTGCCTCACTGTGGTTCTCTGAGGTGTTGTCAGTGTGGATCCCACTGTAGGTGCACATATGCCTCATGTATGAGAGATTGGACTTTTTAATAGATGTGTCTGTCAGGGCAGCACAAGCCTGTGCCCCCTCATGATCCTATGTGAGGGCATCAGGAGCAGAGCAGCTGCAATTCAAAGCCCAAGGTAGCTGGGGACTTTGAAAAGCAGGGATGGAGGGCAGGTTGTAGGATTCACATTCACTACATCTTGAACCACAGTTACCATAGGGTAAGTAACCATTCTCTCTTCTTTGAGTACACGTCAGTGTGGACCCCGCTGTAGAGGACTGGCAAGCAGTATCCCTGGATGGTGGGAATGAGGAGTTTCAGCTGCATGAACAGTCATTGTAGTACTGCTCTCTTCAACTTGACATCTGACTTCACAGCTAAATCCAGGCACGTGTTTGACAAAAGTCAGGGGGATACTCCAGGTTGCCACCTTACAGATCTGATACTGGCACGCGCCTGAAGCAGATGGAAAATGTTGCTTGCGTTCTGGGGGTGAGCGAGCAGGGATGTTGGTGGGACTGTCCACCAGCCAGCTGGTAACCGTGAGACACACTCTGTTATCTATTTCCATATCCTTTGTGATGAGATAACCTTTAGACGCATGGCTGTGGTGAGAAATAGATAGGGCAACCATCTGAATGGTTTGATCCCGTCAATATAATAAAGTCCTGGATACACCTAGGGGGTGCAGTGTTTCTCTCAGTGCCGAGTGTGGCCTCACGAAGCAGACAGGCAGATTGATTGGGTGGTTCAGATCAAGTTCTGAAACTACCTTAGGAATGAGCTTTGGTTGCAACCACCTTGTCCCTATGGAATATTGTATGGGGAGTTTGGCCGCAAGTGCCTGAAGCTCACACTCTGTTGGCTGAAGTGATAGCCACTAGGAAAGCCAAACTGCAGAGTGAGGTGGTGTAAGGAGCAGACTGACAGAGGTTTGAATGGAGGCTCCTTGAGCCTCAGGAGGACTGTATTGAGGTCTCAGGCAGGAGTTGATTCTCTGAATGGTGGATAACCTGTAATAACCCTTTGAGAAACTCTGATACCATGGGGTAAGAAGAGTCTGAGCAGAACAGTACAGGTGGATGGCAAGCTGGGATCACTGTGAGATGGGCCTTAAAATAGAGCTGAACAAGAGGCTGGTCTGCTTTAAGTTTAATAAGTAATTGAGGATCTTCAGAGTGGGTCCACCCATGTTGGGCTGTCCATAAAGAACCTCTTTCATTTGGGAAGTGACACAGCCTGAGGTGCCATCATCGAGGCAGCTGAAACAGGTACTGGGGTGGTCAATAGCGAGGTCTTGGGCACCAGGGACTTCACTAACGGTAAGGTGGTCAGTGTCAATGCTGTCTGTGCCAACTCTGTGGGCATCCTCTTCACCTTCTTTACACTGCCTGATCCTGGAGTGTGATGTGTACTCAAGGGAGTGAGGGCAGATGTTGGTTTATATGCGACCTCACACTGGTTAGAAACCAGAGGTGACAGTTACAAGTGACACACAGATTGCTTAAGCAGAGTTAGCTTGAGCCGAGCGTTCCTGGACCTGCAGGTGCTAGAGAGAAAGGACTTGCCTCAGAACATGTATTGGGATATGGCTCTCCCTTAGTGAGAGAGGCATTAGCCGTGTCTATCCTTGCTGAGGATAAGCCTGTCACAGGACAGGAAGGGTTTAAACTCTGGGGTATAGATTCTGCCACGAGGAGTGGAGGTTGGCACAAGGTGTACAGGGAGAAGTCAACTGATTTTTCTTTTCAGGAATGCCCTTTAGATTGAAGTGTAAAGATAAGATTTCTTCACTATGCTAGTTGAAAAAGGCTCAATTTAGGGTCCCTGAAAAGAGACACAGATTGGACGCTTGCTGGCGTCTGTCTCAGACAGTACGAGGGAACTGATGGATGGCCACAACCACGTCCTCTCTAGGGAGCATGAGACAGCACAGGGTGCATGCCCCCAACACACACTGTTATTCAAATAAAATCCCATCTTGTGTGCATGCGCATCTACAGTGGGGCCCACACTGACATACTCTAAGCACTTTATGCACCCTTGGGGTGAGAGAAAGGGCAATAAGATTTTATTAAGTTTCCTCTGTTCACAACTCATGGGCCTCCCCTGGCACAGGACATCAGAAATACAGGGGTTTAAGTGTCTCCCACACGTTTTTACAGAAGCCTGCAGAACATAAGCTTTCATTTTAAATGGTGGAGTTTCTAGCCCTTCTGGCTTCCAACAGATTCAACAATGTAGTGACTTATCCTGGCGAGTCTGCAGTGAAAAATAATAGTACCAAGGGCCACCTCAACTTCCCCTGCCAGCTTTAATTCAGGGTGTTTGCTACTCCAAACATAGAATCACAGAACTGGAAGGGACCTCGAGAGGTCATCTAGTCCAGTTCCCTGCACTCGTGGCAGGACTAAGTATTATCTAGACCATTCCTGACAGATGTTTGTCTACCCTGCTCTTAAAAATCTCCAATGATGGAGGTTCCACAACTTCCCTAGGCAATTTATTCCAATGCTTAACCACCCTGACAGGAAGTTTTTCCTAATGTACAACCTAAAACTCCATTGCTGCAATTTAAGCCCATTGCTTCTTGTCCTATCCTCAGAGGTTAAGAAAAACAATGTTTCCTCCCTCCTCCTTGTAACAACCTTTTACATACTTGAAAACTGTTATATCCCCTCTCAGTCTTCTCTTTTCTATACTAAACAAACCCAATTTTCTTCATCTTCCCTCACAGGTCATGTTTTCTAGACCGTTAATCATTTTTGTTGCTCTTCTCTGGGCTCTCTCCAATTTCTCCACATCCTTCCTGAAATGTGGTGCCCAGAACTGGACACATTACTCCAGTTGAGGCCTAATCAGTCCGTAGTAGAGCAGAAGAATTACTTCTCGTGTCTTGCTAACAACACTCCTGCTAATACATCCCAGAATGATGTTTGCTTTTTTTGCAACAGCATCACACTGTTGACTCATATTTAGCTTGTGGTCCACTATGACCCCCAGATTCCTTTCTGCAGTACTCCATCCTAGGCAGTCATTTCCCATTTTGTATGTGTGAAACTGATTGTTCCTTCCTAAATACTACTGACATTCCTGCAATCATACCTATTTCACTGCTGGCCACAGCACCGAAAGAGAGCCTGCCACCTAATGCATTTCTCTACCTCGGTTGGACATACCCATGACCTCCTACCAGAGCATTTACTGAAAAGGGCATCCAAAGAACAAGGCTTTGCATTGGCTTCTATAAGATGAAATACTTGGGTATCCTGCTTAACAGAGACTTGCAAGTCAGATTAACATATATCCACTAATAGCCAAAATTTAATTTAACCTAGTTACAAGGAGCAAATTGCAGCTCTGGGGGGCAACACACAAATTAAACTGTAGCTGTGCCATATATTAATTGTGAATTCAGTGATTATTCACTGCCTCCGAGAGAATGAACATCATGCAATCATTCCAGTGGGATGGTAAAAAGCCAAGTTCAGCACTAGCATAACAGGCACCTCACAATGCTGGATGATTATGGTTCCATTATTTCACTAAATATTACCTAGTGCCTGGCTTGGCACGAATGACAGCAAAGAATAATACAGAGGAAAGGACACAGGGCTGGCTCATGAATTCCAAATGTTGACATCAATTACAAAGTCCTCACAGCCACATAATAACCCTGTATTGCAGAACAGATACATTTGGCTTAAATGCCATGGGGTTACTACACGGGTTGGGCAAATATTAACCAAGGAAGAGAGACAGTTCTTCCAAATGGAACTCATTTAAGGAAGGGGCAGAAGTTAGGTGTATTATACAGAAGAGATGTGCACACTTCAACATTCTCCCCTGCTCTGAGCAAGTTGAAGAGAGAGAGTTCCGACTGCGAGAGCTCCTTGGAGAAGGGACAGTCCTCAAGTGCTTGGAAAGCTCCTAGCACAGAGAGCACTATCACAGATTAACAACATACTTCAACATCAGTGGCAGCAATTTAAGTATTACTGATCAGGGTTAGGTGACAACAGTAGCTATGCCCAAGCCCCATCTACACTACGTGTACCACCGCTGCTATCTCTGTTGGAGCTGTACCAGTGCATATTATGGCTACAAAGTCTGGTAGGGTATAGGCTGAAATAGTATCTGCTCCTAAGCCACCGCCAGTCTAAACATTTCCATACTAGTACTGTGACTACATAAGATTATTCACCCAATACACTGGGTAGTGTTTTGTTTATTATTAATCAGAGCCCTAACTGGGTATATTTCCTACTGAGTATATTTTTTGTAAGAATGAGTACATTCCATTGTTGATGCCCGTTTAGACCAGGGGTCGGCAACCTCTGGCACGCGGCTCGCCAGGGTAAGCACCCTGGCGGGCCGGGCCAGTTTATTTACCTGCCGCGTCGGCAGGTTCGGCCGATCGCGGCTCCCACTGGCCGCGGTTCGCCGCTCCGGGCCAACGGGGGCGACGGGAAGCCGCGGCCAGCACATCCCTCGCCCGCGCCGCTTCCCGCTGCCCCCATTGGCCCGGAGCGGCGAACCGCGGNGCAAAAGAGCTCCAGCATGGACTGAACGGGAGGTACGAGATCTGCTCGCCATATGGGGAGACGAATCCGTGCTAGGTGAACTCCGTTGCAGTAAACGAAATGTCAAAACATTAGAAAAAGTCTCAAAGGGCATGAAGGACAGAGGCCATAACAGGGATGCACAGCAGTGCCACGTGAAAATTAAGGAGCTAAGGCAAGCCTACCACAAAACCAGAGAGGCAAACGGAAGGTCCGGGGCACAGCCGCAGACATGCCTCTTCTACGCCGAGCTGCATGCCATGCTAGGGGGTGCAGCCACCACTACCCCAACCCTGTGCTTTGACTCCGTCAATGGAGAATCACGCAACACGGAAGCGGGTTTCGGGGACGAGGAAGATGATGATGAAGAGATTGAAGATAGCTCACAGCAAGGAAGCGGAGAAACCAGTTTCCCCAACAGCCAGGATACGTTTTTCACCCTGGACCTGGAGCCAGTAACCCCCGAACCCACCCAAGGCATGCTCCCGGATCCTGAGGACGGCGGACAAGGGACCTCTGGTGAGTGTACCTTTGTAAATATTAGACATGGTTTAAAAGCAAGTGTGTTTAATGATTAATTTGTCCTGGCATTCGCAACCAGGACAGCTACTGGAAAAGTATGTTAACGTGTATGAGGATGGAGCGGAAATCCTCCAGGGACATCTCCAGAAAGCTCTCCTGGATGTACTCCCAAAGCCTTTGCAAAAGGTTTCTGGGGAGGGCTGCCTTATTCCGTCCGCCATGGTAGGACACTTTACCACGCCAGACCAGTAGCACGTAGTCTGGAATCATTGCATAACAAAGCATGGCAGCGTATGGTCCCGGTGTTTGCTGGCATTCAGACAACATCCATTCCTTATCTCTCTGTGTTATCCTCAGGAGAGTGATATCATTCATGGTCACCTGGTTGAAATAGGGTGCTTTTATTAAGGGGACATTCAGAGNGTGTGGGGGGGGGTTAGTTGGGTTTGTGCTGCACGTTAACCAGGAAACCGCAGCCCCTCCTTTTAAATTGCCAACCCATTTTAAATGGCGAACCCAACAGCCGCTTGGTATGGGAAAAGAGGGCGCTGCTGTTTGAAACCATTCCCACATGTTATGAAGGTTAAAGAGGCCAAAAGACTGTGGCTTACCACGGCTGCCTGCAAGCCGAATTCTGTTGCCTGGCACTGCGTGAGTGATCTCTCACACCAAACCGGGAGGTCCTCAATATAAATAAGAGGCAAAATGAGACCTTGTAACGAAAACACAGGTGCTGTGTAATGTGAACAGCAAGGTTTAACGGGAAAGAGTGATACTATTCTCTAAAATGTGTCTTTTTAACTACCAATCTCCCTTTTCCCCCACCAGCTGCAAATGTTTCTCCTTCGCAGAGGCTAGCGACGATTAGAAGGAGAAAAAAAAGCGCACTTGGGATGACGTTCTCGGAGCTCCAGATGTCCTCCCACGTTGACAGAGCACAGCAGAATGCGTGGAGGCAGACAACGTCCAAGTGCAAAAAAGCACAATATGAACGCGAGGAGAGGTGGCGGGCTGAATCGCAGGCTGAAGAGAGTAAGTAGCGGGCTGAAGAGGATAGGTGGCGTCAGATTGCTGACAGAAGGCAAGAGTCGATGCTCCGACTGCTGGAGCATCAAACTGATATGCTCCCGCGTATGGCTGAGCTGCAGGAAAGGCAGCAGAAGCACAGACCGGCGCTACAGCCCCTGTGTAACCAACAGCCCTCCTCCCCAAGTTCCATAGCCTCCTCACCCAGATGCCCAAGAACGCGGTGGGGGGGCCTCCGGCCACCCAGCCACTCCACCCCAGAGGATTGCTCAAGCAGCAGAAGGCTGGCCTTCAATAAGTTTTGAAGTTTTTAATTTTTAAAGTTTTCAAGTGCACTGTGTCCTTGTCCTTCCCTCCTCCCCAACCCCACCCAGCGCTTCCCTCCTCCCCCACCCCTCCTGGGCTACCTTGGCAGTTATCACCCTATTTGTGTGAATTAATAAAGAAGGCATGAATTTGAAGTAACAATGACTTTATTGCCTCTGCAAGGGGTGATCGAAGGTGGGAGGGGAGGGTGACTAGCTTACAGGGAAGTAGAGTGAACGGGGGGGGGGGGTTCATCAAGGAGAAAAACAGAACTTTCACACCATAGCCTGGCCAGTCATGAAACTGGTTTTCAAAGCTTCTCTGATGCGCACCGCGTCCTGCAGTGCTCTTCTACCCGCCCTGGTGTCTGGCTGCGCGTAATTAGCGGCCAGGCGATTTGCCTCAACCTCCCACCCCGCCATAAATGTCTCCCCCTTACTCTCACAGATATTGTGGAGCGCACAGCAAGCAGTAATAACAATGGGAATATTGGTTTCGCTGAGGTCTATCCGAGTCAGTAAACTGCGCCAGCGCGCTTTTAAACGTCCAAATGCACGTTCTACCACCATTCTGCACTTGCTCAGCCTATAGTTGAACAAGTCCTGACTACTGTCCAGGCTGCCTGTGTATGGCTTCATGAGCCATGGCATTAAGGGGTAGGCTGGGTCCCCAAGGATAACTATAGGCATTTCAACATCCCCAACGGTTATTTTCTGGTCTGGGAAGAAAGTCCCTTCCTGCAGCTTTTGAAACAGACCAGAGTTCCTGAAGACGCGAGCATCATGTACCTTTCCCGGCCATCCCACGTTGATGTTGGTGAAACGTCCCTTGTGATCCACCAGTGCTTGCAGCAGCATTGAAAAGTACCCCTTTCAGTTTATGTACTCGCTGGCTTGGTGCTCCGGTGCCAAGATAGGGATATGGGTTCCATCTATCGCCCCACCACAGTTAGGGAATCCCATTGCAACAAAGCCATCCACTATGACCTGCACATTTCCCAGAGTCACTACCCTTGATATCAGCAGGTCTTTGATTGCATTGGCTACTTGGATCACAGCAGCCCCCACAGTAGATTTGCCCACTCCAAATTGATGTCCGACTGACCGGTAGCTGTCTAGCGTTGCAAGCTTCCACAGAGCTATCGCCAAGATGAGAGCTTCTCAACTGTGAGGGCTGCTCTCATCTTGGTATTCTGGCGCTTCAGGGCAGGGGAAAGCAAGTCAAAGTTCCATGAAAGTGCCCTTATGCATGCGAAAGTTTTGCAGCCACTGGGAATCGTCCCACACTTGCAACACTATGCGGTCCCACCAGTCTGTGCTTGTTTCCCGGGCCCAGGATTGGCGTTCCACGGCATGAATCTGCCCCATTAACACCATGATTTGCACATTGCTGGGGCCCGTACTTTGTGAAAAGTCTATGTCCATGTCTATTTCCTTATCACTCTCGTCACCGTGCTGCCGTCGCCTCCTTGCCTGGTTTTGCTTTGGCAGGTTCTGGCTCTGCATATACTCCAGGATAATGCGCGTGCTGGTTATAGTGCTCATAATTGCAGCGGTGATCTGAGCGGCCTCCATGATCCCAGTGCTATGGCGTCTGGGCTGAAAAAAGGCACGGAACGATTGTCTGCCGTTGCTTTCACGGAGGGAGGGAGGGAGTGGGGGCCTGACGACATGTACCCAGAATCACCCGCGACACTGTTTTTGCCCCATCAGGCATTGGGATCTCAACCCAGAATTCCAATGGGCGGCGGAGACTGCGGGATAGCTACTCCCAGCTACCCACAGTGCAACACTCCGGAAGTCGATGCTAGCCTCGGTACTGTGGACGCAGTCCGCCGACTTAATGCACTTAGAGCATTTTGTGTGGGGACACACACAATCGACTGTATAAAAACCATTTCTATGAAACCGACTTCTATAAATTCGACCTAATTTCGTAGTGTAGACATACCGAGATGTAATGGACAGAGAAAGGGAAGTGCACCTAGAACCGAGAGTTTATTTTACAGAGGAAACCAAAATGAAAGTTGAGTTAAGCAGACATTTGTCCTGAAGTGTCCTGGGTGGGGAGAGAACACTGAGCACCAAAAGGATTCTGATCATTTACAAAGTTTATTGAATTCCTGAACGCCCAATTCTGTAGCATCCCAAATAGTGGATTAAATGCAACTAACCGTTGACTACTAAGGATTTTGTAAAAGTCTGTCAAATTCAAAAACACTGTCTTGCTTCAGCAGGCAGACGGCAGACTCCAAATCCACCCACAGCTAAGGGCGGGTGTCTATGCATAGGGGAAGTGGCATCGTATGTTGAACTAGCGCAATACAGGTTTCAGAGTAATAGCCGTGTTAGTCTCTAAGGGCATGGCTACACTTGAAACTTCAAAGCGCTGCCGCGGGAGCGCTCCCGCGGCAGCGCTTTGAAGTTTCAAGTGTAGCCATGCCCTTAGAGACTAACACGGTTATTGTAGCATAAGCTTTCGTGGGCTACAGCTCACTTCATCGGATGCATGCATTTTCCACGAAAGCTTATGCTACAATAAATTTGTTAGTCTCTAAGGTGCCACAAGTACTCCTGTTTCTTTTAGCGCAATACAGTGGCTAAACTATAATTTTTACAGGAGCATTAAGAAACCTGGGAAGGTTTCAGACAAAATAGAAGCAGCTCAATTGGGGCTAATTAAGTCAATGCCCCAATTACATTAGGGGAAGATCTTAAGCAGCCACTCCTTTGTTGCCTTTCCTACTATTCACTCATCTTTCTCGTCAAACTCTTTTCATTGCAACACTGAAGGGCAAGCAAGTGTGGTGTAAGAACACATCACTACTATGCTATAGAAGCCCTAGAGATTTTAATCACTTATATAAAAATCCAGGCACTGGTCACAACATCATAGTTTAACTTTATTTTTAAACTGTAGCCTTAACTGGGGACTTATTTCATTTATAAGAAAATCAAGCTATTGCCTTCCCAGAAAACACTTACAGAAGGGATCCAGATTTAACTTTCTGTAAAATCTTAGTCAGAAACCTTTTAAAATCTTTCCAGTTTTAATATGTTCCCAGCTTTTATATTATTGGGAGGGGGGAAGGGAGCAGTTATTCTAGTACAATATATTAAAACTTCAATGCTTCACTCTGCCACATGCAGAGCTATGGATAACATCTCTAAGTAAAGGCTATTGAATGAATAGTTATGCTTTCTGCCATAACGTCTCATTTATGCCAAGGTATTTGGTAGGGTAGCATTTTATTACAACAAAGCCAATAGCGAGTGCAAGGCCACTGCCAGGATTTACAGGGCCCAAGATGTGATGGCAGGGCAGAGACCCCCTGTAGTGCAGCACCCTGTCGTGGCCTCTCCCTTAACACTAGGGACTGCCCCTGAATGATCCCTGCAGCCCCTTGGCTTGCCACTGAAGAGCCCACCTCCCCCTTTTCTGCCCCAAACAATCGTAACTCTTCATTTCTAGTTTAAATGAATGAAGTGGCTTGAACAACTGTTATTTGATATTTAAGAGAGATTAAAATCATATTGATATATGCAAGATCAAGAAAATACATCATACATCTATTCCTAGACAAAAGCTGAGTTAAGGTTGTGAGCTTGTAGTTTTACAAAAACTAAGTATTAGGAGGCCAAGACATTCGAAGTTAAGATTGAGTCTAGATGTTTGACAGTATGGAAACACTTATCACAACATGGACAGTGTAAATCAGTGGTTCTCAACCAGAGGTCTGAGGCCCCTGGGGGGCTATGAGCAGGTTTCAGGGGGTCCTCCAAGTAGGGCCAGTGTTAGACTTGCTTGGGCCCAGGGCAGAAAGCCAAAGCCCCACCACATGAGGCTGAAGCCTGGGGCCCTGAGCCCTGCCACCAGGGGCTGAAGCCAGAGCTTGAGCAATTTACCATTGCGGGGGCCCGTCGCATGGGGCCCCAGGCATCTGCCCTGCTTGCTACCCCCTAACGCCGGCCCTGGCTTTTATATGCAGAAAACCATGCACATGCAGGGCGGTGGAGTTTTTATGTTGAGGGGCCGCAAAGAAAAAGGTTGAGAACCCCTAGGGTAAATGGCCACTTAATTATCCTTTTTGCTTAAACTGTCACATAACTGAGTGCTGATTCCTCCTCTTCCACGCGTTAATTCCATCAAATGGGGTCCACTCTATGAGTCCTCTCCTACTAAAGTTCTCTATTCAATGCCATAGCCTCTATCACTTCACATGCTAACATGTCTTCCTTTATGACATCCGGCCACTTCTTCTTGGGTTGGCCTCGGTCTTTTTCCTTCAGTCTAGATCTCTTGGACTCTTACCCCCATCGTTGCCAGGACTGCGCTTTACATGACCAAACCATCTGAACACGTGCTCCCTTATTTTTTCATTTATGTATGTTGAGCACATTTCTAACACACATATTCCTCATCTGGTCTTTCTTGTTTAAGCCACTCCTCCATCTGAACGTTCGCATTTCTGTGGAACAGATCATTTGTTCATGTTTCTTCTTTATTGCCCAACACTCAGTACCATACATTAAAAGTAGATGAACCATCATTTCATAGACTTCCTTTTTTAATCTTACTGGTATCTTCCTATCACATACTACATGACTCACCTCTTTCCATTTGAGCCAGGCGTTTATTATCCTAGCTCTAATTTCATCCTCCGTTTCCCCAGATTCTGGAACCCAGATACTTCAACCTTTGTTTTCAGTACTCTCTACTCATCTAGTTTCAAGGATATTTCTTTAGTGTTCACATTATTGAAATTACATACCATCTATTCTTTTTCCTCTGCCTAGGTTTCTCCAACACATCTCTCCATTTATCAATATTCATTTCTAGGTGATCTTTCTCCTCACTGCATAGAATGATATCATCTGCAGACAATACACACCAAGATGTCTCCTTCTGTATGTTCCTTGTGGGGTTGCAGGACAAGAACAAACAAGAAATGACTCAATGCTGATCCCTGATGCACTCCCACCTTTACCGACAGTTTGTCTGTTTCACCACTAGCTGTTCTGACTATTGACTTTGCACTCACATAAATGGCTTGAACAAGGAAGACGTTCTGGTACCATTTTCTTTAAATAATGGTGTTCCGGAATCTAAATTCTAATAAAAGTTTAAGCTTCTAGGCCTTATAGTTGCAAAGATAATAGACAAAATAAGAAACTAAATACAGGTCTGTCGCATCTTAGGCACATTTAACATGTGCGATTTCAGCTTTACGCGGTCAGCAAAAACAAAAAACAAAAGAGAAAAATAACAATTTAAATACTGTTTCTGTAGTGCGGGCAATTCTGCCCACCATTACACTCAATGTAATTTTGACTATACGCGGTTTTCGCTTTAGGCGCTGACCGCGGAACGTAACCCCAGCGTAAGATGAGACAGACCTGTATAACCAATACAAAGCTGCTTAAGTTTGCACACAACCTGAAACAACAGGTCTAAGAGGTGCAAACTGCCTCTTTTCATCTCTATGGATATTAACAGTGCAGCCTACGAGTTACACTCAAAATGTTAACCCTGTCACCTATTTCACTGCTGATCATTTCAGCAGAAGACAGCTAACCTGCTGATCTATCACTGCTGGGTAAGGTGACAGATACCAGGTGGGGAAAACGAACTTAAAGACCTATCTACTCTAAATTTAATGTTGCCTGTGCCATACTCAAAATGAAGAGGTAAAGAAAATGCCAACTCCAAGCCTCAATCTGTCTCCCAGTGCCAAAAACCAGAACTGCTCGACTTCCTGAGTGCCAAAAATCTCAAACCTCCAGCCGTCCAAAAATCTGAAAGAAAACTGTTGTCCAGATATTCCGTTAGAACGGGGATACTGTACAGCCTGTATTAAATTTCATATGTAATTCACTAAACACACTACTGCTGGAGTACCTGTATCTGCCACAGAACTTTTAGTTCACGATAGCTGAGAGCTCCAAAACCAGGGGGCATGTTGCAGATTTCCGGTCCAGCTAGCCAGAGCACACAGGGCACTCCGCTCATGGACCGGCCTCCCCTCCTGGGGGTCCTTGGAAGACCATCGGAGGGGGACCTGTGGCTAGCAGGAGTGTTGGGAGGGATACAGAGAATCACACTTTCAGAGCTCAACAAGGAAGTCTTTAGATGCTCAAACTGGCCATGGGCTGGAGAGATAGTAAGGGGAGGTCTGCACTGTTTAAAGCTACCATCCCAGCCACAGAAGACATGCACCTTAATTATGACTAAGGGTATGTCTACACTGCAATTAGATACCAAGGGCTGCCAGCTGACTCGGGCTAAGGGACTGGAGCCTGAGCTCTGGGACCCTCCCACCTTGTAGGGTCCTAGAACCCAGGCTATAGCCCAAGCCCAAATGTCTACACCACAATTAAACAGCCCCTTAGCCCAAGCCAACTGGCATATGACAGCCACGAGTGCCTAACTGCAGCCCTAAGAGGCCAGGCTTAAGACTCAAGGAAGGGCCATCTCAACAAGAGGCACAAGAGAGATTAGGATCAGTCTCCAACCCGCACAAGCAACCAATTTTTAGGTCTTCTAGGTGAGTCAAAGCAAAATGGTCCCCAAGAGAAGGGAGAAGTCTATCCAGGTGACAGGCAACCCCAGCAGCTGAAAGGTTTTCCTGTAGCGCCAGCATGAGTCCCTGGGGAACCTGCCAAAGACCAAGATTCCAGTATGAACAGCTTCTCCATCACAACGCCAGAGAGCACAGAGAGGCCCTCATCTGCCAGTTGGCAGAGACCCCCTCACAGGTACCGGAGAGGAAAGACTGACGATTCAGATCCTTTTAGAAGTGACACTGCTGGGGATGTTACAAGATTCAGTCATTTTCATTTGCAGGCTTCTAAGTGCATTACAAACAAAACATGCTATATATATGGATATTAAGTCACTGTGAAAGCTACACAAATCCCAGTTCATGTTGTGTATTATTGTATTAATAGCTCCCCCACCACCTACAGCCTAATGGCTTTCACAGACTAGCCATAGCATTCATTCAGGGTAAGCTATTCAGAGAGCTTTGTGTGAGCACAGGAAGGCAGCTGGGAAAAACAAACCTGCCCTGTAATGCTAAGTGTACCTAGTACATCCTGAAGTTCCACTAATTTCAGTCCGCTGTCAGAGTTAAACACACACAGGAAGTACACCCAGGCTGGCGGGGATGCAGCAAGAGTAGGGAAATGTATTTACACCCTCACTGGCAAAAAGCATGACTTCTGGTATTCTTAGATTCTGAGCTCCTTGGAGAAGAGACCATGCACCTTGTGTGATTGGAAAGCACTCAGCACACACTGGGTGCTACCATTAGTAAATAAAACAATAGGGGAGCGCAGATTAATTCAGTCACAAAGGAACATGTGCTTTCCCCCTGGTTCTCAGACAACTCCAGATACTACAAGTTACAAATAATCTCTGCCCCTTTGTCTTTGAAATTCTCAGAGAAGCTTGAAAATGAGATTTGCACCTTAATAAATGATAATTTAGCACCTTCCTCCCCAAGGTGCTTTACAAATACTAAGAAAGCCTCAACCCCGATGAGGTAGACAAGGCTCAGCCCCATTTTAAAGAGGGAAATGGAGGCAGAAAGTGCATGCTGCACATGTCAATTGTCTACTTGCTGCAGGCCAGGGGCACCCATTTCTTTTTGAGAGTGTGTCACCAACACACTGGACATTTATTACAAATCACATCAATTTCAAGAGGCAAAGTTACAGGCCTGAACATCAGGCTGTATTCCTAGAATGAGAACACTTACACACAAGTAAAGAGGAATCAGAACAGAGACTGCATTCGCCATGGGTTAGCTTGTTTTGCAGGCCACCACCTTCAGTAAGGCAATGACGTGCTCTGGTTGTGTGGTGGACTAACGGTAGCACTGTCATGCAACAATAATTCCTGGGTTTCACATTTTATTATATAAATTTTATTATATAAATAAAAAGGGATAGCTCAGTGGTTTGAGCATTGGCCTGCTAAACCCAGGGTTGAGAGTTCAATCCTTGAGGGGGCCATTTAGGGATCTGGGGCAAAAATCTGTCTGGGGATTGGTCCTGCTTTGAGCAAGAGGTTGGACTAGATGACCTCCTGAGGTCCCTTCCAACCCTGATATTCTATGGCCTATGATTATATAGACCAGAGAAGCAAGTGAATGCATAGAACTGGCCCCCGAGCAATAAAAATTAAGTTACACAAGGCTTCCTTTTCTTATTCATAGATTCCTAGGCCAGAAGGGACCACTGGGACCATTTAGTCTGACCTCCTCTATAATGCAGGCCAGAGAACTTCTCCATAATAATTCCTGTTTGAACTAGAGCAGATCTTTTTTAAAAACATCCAATCTTGGTTTAAAAATAGCCAGTGACAAAGAATCCACCACAATCTTTGGTAAATTGTTCCAAGTCTGAACTAGACTAGTGTATGGAAAGCTTACTGGGTTCTGAAAGCATTTATACTCCTTCACAAATAAATTACTAGACCCTAAAATCCTGTCCTTCCAATTAACTTGCTTTCTCAACACCAACTGAGTCCTAACATGATTTTAGCTCCAGATCTCACAAATAGCTAGAATCAGAGATTAATGTTTTATATCATTAGAATGATGGGACCTCATGCTATTTGTAGGGCGTAAGGCTTTGGGTTCTAGTTCTTGCCGTTTGAGTTAGATGCTAAAATCAGGTCAGACTTAAGTAAGGAAAAAGATGGCAATCAGAATGGCATTATTTTAAGACCTGAACCCAATCATCCTTTCCATGCTGGAGGCATGCCTTATCCCGTTAAAAAACAGGGAACTTCAGCTTCCCAGCTATATAAAATGTATTGGGCACCAATGGCTCATGAGATAATGGCCTTGAAAACACTCGGCACTCATCTATAGCTGAATATAGTGAGTCTCAGAGCAACATGACACCGCGGAATAAAAACTGCACTGTTCTATAACCAGTACTTTAGACACACCACTGCCTGGCTCGAAGGAGAATCCCAATTTAGTTCACCACAGATAACAATTAAACACTGCCATAATGCCAGGTCCCGGGGTGAGGAGAAGATGAGATAGGTGGGAATTCACAATATCCCATCAAGAATGACTACAAGTGAACCAAGGTTTGGAGAGGGGAGGGACCCCACTGTAGGGTAGTTAAGCACTGAAACAAGTTACCTAGGGAGATGGTGGAATCTCCATCTTCAGAGGTTGTCTAACCTTTTCTTTAAAAACACTTGTCAGACATGGTCTAGGTAATACTTAGTCCTGCCTCAACGTAGGGGACTGGACTAGATCTATTGAGTGTGGCAAATTGCCAGCACTACTATGATGGGTCTCGCACTCTCTCTTCTTGGGAGGGGGTGGGGTTTTCAGGGCACCGTTTCTTGCCCCTGAACCGGGATATTAACTGCCCCACTAGTGTCCTAGAGGAGGGGAGTGGAGAGGGAGGGACCCGGGCCCGCCCTCTACTCC
>QXTE01000304.1:380173-504867 GCA_003942145.1 Platysternon megacephalum
CAGGTCTGGGGTCCCAGCTGCCAGCCCCATGCCAGCTGGCGTCCCGGCCGCAGGCCGCGCTCAACCCGCTGCAGGCCTAGGTGAACAGAACCCCAGGCTGGCAGCTTAAGATCAGCATTTTAATTTAATTTTAAATGAAGCTTCTTAAACATTTTGAAAACCTTGTTTACTTTACATACAACAATAGTTTAGTTATATAATATAGACTTATAGAGAGAGACCTTCTAAAAAACATTAAAATGTATTACCGGCACGCGAAACCTTAAATTAAAGTGAATAAATGAAGACTCGGCACACCACTTCTGAAAGGTTGCCTACTCCTGGTTTATTTGGATAGCTGGTGATCTGAAGAGGAAGGAGACCTTTGCTCCTGTCTCTATATGGCAGTTCTCAATGGTCAGAGACTAAAGCATGATTCACAACAGGACTATCTAGGCATCACGTTGGGTAGAACTCTCACATATTGTGACCATCTTACAAATACAGCGACTAAGGTCAAAACGCACAACAACCTGCTCAGAAAACTGGCCGGAACGAAATGGGGCGCCAACATCCAAACATTACACACTTCAGCCTTGGCACTTTTATTCAGCGGCGGATATTGCACTCCAGTATGGGCTCGCTCATCTCACACAAAGATGATCGACGTGCAACTTAATCCACCATGCATATTATTTCAACTACTCCTCTACCATGGTTACCAGTTCTCTACAATATTGCTCCGTTCAGTGTTCACAGAGAGGAAAGCATAGCCAAGCTAGTGATGAAATTGCGTGATATGCCACATCTACCATTAATTAAAGACATGTTTAATCCACTGCATGGTCATCTGCCCTCCCCGTCACCTGTTGTGGATAAGTTTACCAGGAGACGGATTTACACTAGAGGATGCATGTCTTCATGGTCCGCAGAGAAAGTGACAAATAATTATCTTGTCTTGGACCCACTCAATGCGATTTACCGCAAAGGCAATGGAGCCTTCTGAACTGGTTTCATACCGGACATGGAATTTGTGCTGCAGCAGAATTTCGGTGTTGTTTTAGAGACCGTCCACTATGTCAATGTGGCCAGCCACAAACCATGACACATATTGTTGAGGACTTCAAAATGGCAACTTCCTGAAGGTCTTTGTGCCTTGAACATCGTTGATAAGAACGCTGTGGCTTTGCTTGACTGGATTGCATATGCCAAATAAATAAGCGCCTGACCAGGTTAACCAATCTTCAGTAGGACAAGATAAACCAGTCCAGCACAAAACCTGAAAGACATCCCTCATTCCATGTGCACCTTAGGGCATTAATCACAAATGCACCAAAGCCAAGTGCTCTACAGTGAGGTAACAGGAGGAAGCCAGGTACAAGGCTGAGGTTAGAAAGGTCTTGCAATTAAGAAAGGGTAAAGATAAGACACCCTTGCTTTCTCTGCTTCCAATGGGGTTTGATCTATCACCCTCAAAACTTGCATTGTCAGTGCTCACCACAAGTTTTTCTTCCCAAACACATTCCAGAGATCCCAGCCCCCAGAACGCTATTAAATTCAAGCTCTGCTTTCAGTAGTGCTCCAGTTGATAAAATCTTAGCAAAGCAATACTGCAGGGCACAAAAGAGCGTTCAATGCCACGTATTATCAGTTGAAGTGAGGGTTACAAAGAAACCTAAAGCCTGTGCGCACTTCGGAGCAGCGAAGGATTAGCATAGAGTAGTGAATTCAGCCACAGTCAGCAGCAGAGCTAGGCAAGATTGTTTGCGAACATGTTCACAATCTGAACTGTGACTCAATTCTAGCCACATTCATTCCTTTTTGGTCGTTTTGCCATGAACATTCAGGTTTTTTCGATTTGCTTAAATGCCTGGGGAGCAGCTTCTATTCAGGCAAACATCAGTATTAGCATGCAAATGAACATTCCCTCTCAAAATGCTCCCACAGCCACCCCTGTATGTGCTGGCTGCTTGGGAATAAGGATGTCAGAGACAAGACTAAAAAGAGGGGGAGAAAGCTAGTAATTTGAAAACATGGAAACATTAAATAAAAGCGAGGGATCATTCAGCACAAGCAGCTGCGGGGAATGATTAGGCACCGGACAAAGAATCGTGAACATGTCCATCTGCAAAAACATGGAACTAGTATGGCCAGGCAATGGATCGACACGCAGGGACAACCATGCTATAAAACCCCCACTACTGAAAGCAGAGGCCAGAGAGATGGATCTGCTGGCATCTGGGAGCCATCAGAATGCTGTCTAAAGGCAGCTGACAGGGAGAGCCATCAGACCCACCACAAGCTAAAAAGAAACAAAGTTGGCAAAGCAGAACTGCAAGTGAGGGAAAAGGGGGAAGGAAGCAGAGATTACTTGGTATAAGTCTTCTAGACAGCCAATAAATCTGGCCTTTATATTTCTCTCTCCTTTAGTCATGAAGAAACCCAGCTATTTTTAAATCTGGGGTATAACATACTTAGCCAAATATGATAATTATTATGTGCAACAGAGGACAGGAAAAGATCTTAAATGTCCCAAAATTGACTAAACCAGCTTAGCTCCTAAGCCTCTCTGTAAACTGTCCCCCACCCTGTCCCTGAAAAATTCCACACTCCAAGGAGCTCTTCAGACAAGGTTCCTGTTTACAGGTGTAGTTCAGCCAATCCGGTGAACAAATGCATTAAGACTCTGTGACCAATCAAACTGCTCAAATAGTTCACAAAAACCTCAAAGTTGTTTACAAAGCCTACAGGCTAAACAGTTATGAATGTGACACTGAAAATCGTGATCTGTTTGTGGACAGGTCATTGAGAGAAGAGTCACCACAAACAGTTCTGCCAGCTCTGCTAAATAAGGTAAGCCACCGGACACCTCAGGAATCAAGCCATGCTAACTGCTGATGCTCAAGAGCGTGCTAGGACGACACAGGAAGTTCAAAGGCCAGCAAGTCTTAGGGGAGCTTGGAACCAATTGCAGCAGACTGCAGGGATCTCCACTGTACCAGGCCAGCTTATTCAGTTCCTCCTCTCCAGTCTCCAAGAGATGAGGAGCATGGTACCTCCCTAAAGAGGGAGCAGTGTCAGCAAACAACATGTCCTGTCCACTCCTCCTAGACACTCATCTGAGATTGAGGTTTTATAAGTTTCCTGGTGCCCTATATCAGCTCCAAATCATAGGAGAGTGAAACGACATACTGCAGTAATATACAGATGGGACACAGTCCCTGGGAGAGAGCTTGTGCTTCCAGCCACGATGAATATGTAGAATAGCTCTATAGTAGCGCTGAATTGCCACAAAGAGGCACCCAGGTGTGCCTTCAAGTGCTGAGCTCTTACCCCTAGGCCAGCAGGGGTTGCAGCACAGCCCTCCCCGGACATCACATCTATTTGACAAACTGAGGAACAGTACAGCCAGGCTCCAGAGTGAGCCCAGTCAGTCAGAAGGGGGCGGTCACAACTCACAGCCTGGAATGTGGAGGGAGTAAAGCTGAGGAGAGTGGGTGAAGCCGACAGGCTCTAAAATGGGCAAGGGTTCCTTAGGGGGCACCAGGCAGTGCTCTTTGAATATTGCACTTTGTTTTGCAACATCCACCTGGGACCCAAGCCAATGTTTACCAATGCTTAGACAACAGAGCAGCCTAGGGATGGGGAAGGGCAAGGAAACACGTCTATGTGGCTTCTCTGTGCACATGCAGTCCCCCAGCAGAGCACCTTTAGAAGACAGCTGTATTAAACAGTACGGAAAGACAACATGGAGGGAAGCTGCTCTGTTAGTGGACGGAGAACAGTGCTGTTCTGCATCTTGGTAGAGCTACCAACAAGTTTTCAGTTCTTGCCACCTCCAGAGTCTCCAAGAATTCAGCTCTGTCTAGGGTACAAAGAGCTTACTGAATGAGAACAAATGTTGGGAAAGTTTGTTAGCCCTGCCTCCCATCAGTACCACCTTATCACCATCAGATAACCCTAGCATGATGGCAGCACTAGCCCAAGGCACATCAGTCTCTGATGCCAGTTCATAAACTCCCCTTTATCTAAAAGGTATTGTAGAAAAGCAAAATTTGGTGCCATGTGGTGAAATAAAAGCTAGTAATCTGACTCCCTCAGAATGCTCCTTTTATACAGTGGAAGCTGCTCCAGAGTGGCCTCTTGACTTTACTTAGGCCTGGCCATGGAGTCTTGCCATAATGCCACTTGCTACAGCCTACGGATCAGAAAAGTCACATCTCCAATGCAGTTAATAAAACAAAGTAACCTCGTTCATGCTAAGCAAAGTCATATTCAGACATCCCCATCTGAAACCACAACCACACTTACTGAAACTGGTTCTCCCAGCACCCTAATCCAGCCAGCCTTCCTTTGCAAGTTGATCATTTAGCCATTTCAAAACACGTGCAAATAAGACACCACAGTACCCAGCAATGTAAACCCAGTGAGCAGCACTACATATCCCTCATCCCATCATCAAACTAAATGGTTGTCAATACAGCAAGAAACAGTACATTTAAAGACCTACAAACTACAAAGCTGAAATTATGGATTTGAAGTAGGGAGCTTGGAAACAAGCTTCAAGAGTCCTCTTGACCTTCTTTCTAAGGGATTTCAGATATTGTTGGAACACTCTTCTTCTCTCCTCCTTATTCAATTCCGGTATTCCACTTCGTTAAACTGAAGTCATTAGCATCACGGATGTACCAAGCACTGACAAACTCAGTAGCAGTATAGACACATACACCTGACACACTGTTACCAATACTCTAGGCGCCAAACCGATAGTCTGAAAAGTAAAACATTAAGGATGAGACAAAGCCCACAAAAGGATGTTCTGAGTTAGTGGGGCTGTAGCAGCCCTATTGTTTCCAGGTACCAAAGTACAATTTAGCAAAGGGTCCCAGACCTGAGAGATGTTACATACCCTGGGAGGTCTTTGAAAAGTTAGCGCAGTATGCATAGTGCTGCACAGCCTCCGATACAGGACCCAGTACTGCAATGCCTAAGACAAGCAATCTTTATGGGTGCTGTGGCAGCCACAACACAGAACCTACATGCTTTTGTGGCTTTAGGTCTCAGCCTGAGCACCCTCAATGCAGCTGTGCATCTAATTTCTCCCTCCTCCAACAACAGGGAAACAAGCACAGACATGCCTTCGACATCAAAATGAGCTCTTGGCAAATTCTCCAGCACATTGTTTTGGTATGGTGTGGTCATGTCATCGCCATAGGCTTACTGTGACATTCGATTTTTACACCACTACGGTGTTGGTAGACATGGCTGTGTACTTCATGACATTATGATGGGAAATAATGACCATTATGGTGTGCAGCAGAGAAATGGCTTGTCAAGATCAAGAGCTATGCTCTCGGGAGTCAACCAGCAAGTTTACGTGATTCTGCCATCTCCACATGAGATGGACCTAGTCCACCTTAAGGACAAACTAACTGTGCCTTAGGGTGCTATCATAATATAAATATTTACTCCTACTACTACTACTAATACAGTCCAAATTAGAATCCCTACCATGGTTTGCAATTTCCTCGGGGGAAAAAAGAGTTTAGGACAGGGCGGGTTAAACTGGGAAACTTGGAAAAATAATTGCATCAGTGTCCAGCAAGCATGAATCTTTTCAAACTTTGGATACATCCAGTCAAAACTGAGGACTAGGCTTGGTCTATCCACTACAGAATGCTGCATGGCCTAATGGACCTGGACTGGAAGTTTGCAATTCTACATGCTTCTGATTGCTTAATGCATCAAGCCTACAATTCTGCATTAATGGTGTTTTCATGTAATCAAATGTTTTCCACTCCTGTTTACACAATATTGAAAACTGAAATATGAGTCATAACATGCATAACTTCTTTGAGAAAATGCCAAATCAAAACATTTCAATATTCAGTACATATTAGTATTAATCCTAATGCATTTTACTTTTTGTTTGTACAATCACAAATTAATCTACAAATCTATCTTATGCAACCACAATTTGAATATGTAACTAAAACTAAGTGTAACATGGTGTGCATTAATGGAACAGTTTTAAAAATAGAAAATGCCTTAAACTGGGATTAACTAGTTTTTCACGGGGTGATAAAAAACCCCTCTGGTAAATACCCTGCCATCCCTAGCCCCTACAATCCAAGCTGGCAGAAGGCCCCTATGAAGCTCTTTTGATAAACAGTCTCATCTCCTGATTTCAGTCCTCACTGGTGAAAGCAGCATCCTTCCTAAATGAGAAACCATGCTCATGATTTGATTTTGGTTAGGTTCCTCACTCTCCTTCCCATAATCCCCAACACTGCCTTGTATCCTTGTATACACCTGCACAGGGCTCCTGTATTATACCAATTTCACCCTATATCGTTCTCCCCCTCTGGATAGCTACACTTGTGTTCACACTTCAGCCAACAGAAAATACTTGTACAGCAGGTGGGCATCAATTTCCTCCTGGCTAGCTCATCTACACAAGCCAGGTGATGAGAACCAGATGTAACAGTCACCATGCTTGCTAACCACACAACACTACATTAGTTTTTCCCCTCTCCTCCTAACATCCCTAGCAGAATCCCATGTCCCGCAATACACCCTTTAATTTTGCTCCCAGAAAAATGCTTAATGTAGTGATAAACATACAACAGAGGGCTGGATGGGATTCAAACTAAGTACTCAACACTACTCACTGAACTTCCTCTTGGAGAACACTGTAAAGTGACAACATTCACATTCTGCTTCTAATACCATGGACACAATGTACCACCTCTGCTGTGCTTCCAGCCGCTACTGCCCTACGGAGCATGACGCTAGATTGGAAAATCAATCCAAAGTCAGCCCATAGGAACCTATGTTATTTCAATGGCTAGATTTAATGGAAAGAATAGTCTGATTTTGGCATTCTGCCTCCAGCACTAGGATTTCCCAATCCCACAGCTGTTGCCTGTCACTAACCCCGATGGTGTAATCAGCCTTCAGAAAACAACCTAATCAAGTGGAAATCCAGGGCCTGGACTGATGGTAGAAGATACACAGATCCAACCTACATTCACAAAGGCCTCGTTTTCTTCCCTTTAGATAGCTCTTCTTCTCACTGCACACGGATAGCTTCTGGACAAGATGACTGACCTCCTCCCAGAGCTCAATTACTGCTACTCCTTTTCATCCAGCAAACGTAATAGTTGAGACATAAGGCTCAAGCTCTTCCAGAGCTCGGATTTGGAAAGCACCACCCTTTGCTACACTTCCAAACATTGAGGGCTAAAGCCAGCATTAGAAGTAGGATTTGTATCAGAATATTAGTCACTAAGTCAGCCCTGAAGTGTCCTGATTTTGCAGTTGGGCCTTTCAGGAGGCTGGCTGGCTTGTGTGAATAAAGCTAGGGAGCGTCTCCACTTGAAACACAACAGTGGCACAGAAGCAGTCCTGCGCCTGCACTACTTTAGCACTTCGGTGTAGACATCCCTACAGTGATGGGAGGAGTTCTCCCACTATCCAGAAAGGCGGTAGACAGGTTGTCAAGGCTGATTCCCCACTCTGGCACTTCGAGTGCAGAAGGTGGGGGCCCGCAAGGATTCTAAAAATTAATACTGGCCACTCCAGGACTGTAAACTCCCAAGGTTACAGCTTCTCTCTGACCTTGGATGGGTAGATACTGCCACCACCCAAATGCAAAAAAAACCCTTCTGAGAACCCAGAAAGGTGCACTTGGGAATTCCTTCCTGTGGGGGTATCCTCAAGGTAAATTTTATTAAAAACAAAAAGAAAGAAAATACTTTACTGGAACTTAGGCTTTTTGCTAGATCAAAAAAAAACTATTACAAAAATTAAGCATCAAAATAGCTCTCTTGAGGTTCAGCTTAAAGGTTACAAGCAAAACAAAAGCAACTGGGGTTAACACAGAGGAGTCCACAAGCCAATAAGAAATAAAAGAAATAACCCTAATCATGTCTTCCTAGACCTTCCCTGACTTACTTACATATCTGGGGTTTCAGATAAGCAATCTCTAGGTATGAACTGATGGTTTTTCATAAAGCTTCCTACATCATAGTTCAGCCCTGTTCCTGCATCTCCTCTCCTCTCTCCGGAGAGCAACAGACCAACAAAGGGAAAGTTTTTTCCCCAATTTTAAGAAGTTCTAGCCCTCCCATTGGCTCTTTTAGTCAGGTGCCCACTCCCTTCTTTTTACCTATAGGCTTTTTTAACCCTTTACAAGTAAAGCAAGTAGAGAACAGCTTCCAAGAGAGATTTTATAGCTAACTGGCTGGGTGTCCACAAAAGGGAGCTACCCTCCCTCTCATTTATCACACAGGTCAACGGGAGAATTGTTCCGTCGACCTAGTGCTGTCTAAAACAGGGATTAAGTCGATTTAACTATGTCGCTCAGGGGTGTGGATTTTTCACACCTATGAGCAATGTAGCTGGGTCAACCGCACTCTAGTGTAGACCAGGCTCTACAAAGTAGCAATTCTCAGTGATTAACGACCCATGTCACTCCCTCATTCACTCACATTCCCCTAACTGTTTAGCAAAGCTTCCACATGAGTGAATCCTTGAAGGGAAATACTTCAGTTTATGGGCTGTCCCCTCCCAGACTTGAGAAAGAGACAATTTTCCATTTCCCCTGAAGTTAGGTGATACAGGAAACCAGCCCAGCTATCAAGGATGTTGCAATATTTGTTTATTCAGTTCCAGCAGTCTATTAGTTATTCAGACATTACTGAAACAAAGGGAACACTATTGAATTTCAAACTGCATTAGAGACTTTGTACTTCTCAAGTTGTCATAATTACCCATACAAAACAGCATAGGGAGCAGCTACATTCCTATATATATTATTGGCTTGCCACCTGTTGACTACACAGACATAACTCACCACATATCTGCCTATTATAAATGTCATCTGAGTGACCTCTAACCCTTCCAACAAGGGAGATTGAGCAAAACAGAGCTAGTAAACACATAAAAGACTGGAATCAAATTAGAGCAGTGCACTTACCCATCTCTACCTTTACTGACAATCTTCACTTCAAAGTAATAAATGCCACAAGCTGCAGGGATGGGGTGTGTAGCCCTGACTGATGCAGCATCTTTGTGATTTTTCCCATGACCTAGGAAAGAGTTGAATAATGAGTACTTAATGGGTGCAGGGTCCTGGGCCCTTCATTTCAAAATAACACCACATGAACAAAGCAAAGGACTTGCAACAGCAAAATTCATTCTGGATCTGAGAATTAGAAGATGACTCCTCAGTCAGTTAAAAAAGACACAAGCCTGCACTGCCACCGTGTAAATAGCCTACAATATGTGCTCCTGCAGCTTTCCCTTTGCCTACCCTCTTAAGGTGCTGAGAAAAAAACATAATGCTACCCCCGGTTTTGAAATCTCAGCACCCAAAACAAACCAATTGTGCAAGATGAAGATGACATCAATGTTTATTAGGCTGAGGGGCGACGGTATGCTGAGCTCTCTCTAGCTATTCTGGAAAGGCAGCCTCCATCACAGTGGGGAGGGAAGAAACACGAAATCATGGGTCTTAGAGCTCTGAACTTGACTGGTTTCCTATGAACTCAAGTGGTGGAGGTACCCAGGCGGGAGCCCCTTTAGCCAGCATTGTAAGGGGGTGGCAGAGACAACAGGAGACCCTACGGAGGCAGAGCCCTACAGAGGAGAAGCCAGGCCCCCAGCTAAATGACACCGCAAAGTGTTATATAAGGCAGGAACAGGGGGGTTGGGCTCTGCGCCGCTTTAGCTCTCCCTCGTCCGGGGAAACCCCAGGGACGGCTCAAGCCCCAAACCTCCCCCCCCAAAAGTCAGAGGGGCAGTTTGGCGGGGTTTGTGGTAGCGACTGAGACCGGGGGGGGCGTGGACACACGACCCCCGAACTACCGCCCCTCTGCCCGGCCCGGTTCCGCTCCCCCTCAGCGGGGGGCCGCCCGGGCAGGGAGAAGCCCGACTCCAGGTCTGCCCCCCGGCCCCTCTTCCCAGGGAGGCGCAGGCTGCGCCCAGGCCCCCGCCCCCCGCAGCGCCTCAGCGGCCCGGCTGCCCTGGACCAGCCCGGTGCCGGCTCCCCTCGGCCCCAGCACCTCGGGCTGCCCCGAGGGCGGCCGGACTCCCGGCCCGGGGCTCCCGGCGCGGCTGCCGGCACCTTTGTAGTGGACGCGCAGGTTGCCCTGCGAGAGGCCGATGTAATTGTACTTGTCCTTGGGGCTCCAGGAGCGGGGCAGCGGCGTCTCGGCCTGGTTCACGGCCGGGTAGAGGCGGCGGAGGCGCTGGCTCAGCTCCTGCTCCTCGGGCGGGCACGGCAGCCCCGCGTCCCCCCCGTGCAAGCTCCCTGCGCCCGGATCCGCCATCTTGGATTCGCTATTGTGTCACCGGACAGGGAGCGAGGCCCAGCTCCCTCCGTCAGCCAATGGGCTGCCGGCCCGGCCACAATGGGGCCGCGGCCCCGACGGGAATCCGAGTCCGCTCCCCGCCCCTGACAAGCCGCTTCCCGCCCGCCTGGACTACAGCTCCCGAGAGGCACCGCGCCAAGGGCCCCGCCCCTGCGCTGTGGCGCATTGCACGCTGGGAAAGAGAGTTCGCTATAGTTGCTGTCCACATTGGCAAGGCGGTGAAAGGCACTACAAGCCCCAGAACGCCGCCGGAGAGCCAGGCAAGGCGCCGTGATCAGAACTGTGCCCCGAGCATACCGGTGTGGGGACCCCCATAACCTCCGTCCCGGGAAACACCCTCCCCCAGGGCTAAACCCCTGCCGCACACACCAACCCTGGTCCCGCAGGGTAACTACCCCCTGCGTTCTCCCCTATAGCCTGCCCTCCGCCTTCCTTAGGGTACCCCCCCGCATCCTCCTCCCCGCCTTGCCTAAGGTACCCGCCCTGCATCCTACCCCTCCCCCCGGGTACCCCCTGCGGGCTGAACCTCTCCCCCCTTTCCCCAGGTACTCCCCTACAGCCTGCCCCCAGCCTCTCCCAGGGTATCCCCCTACAGGTAGCCGGCTCAGCGCTACTCGTCGCCTTGCCCGGGGCGCACGCTGGCGGGCTAGGTCAGTTCGGCGGGGACACCTCAAGCGGGCCCAGCCGTCCCTACCGACACCCCACCCCCCAAGCTAGGCTCTGTCACGATACGGGCCCCGGCCCCACTCGCTCGGACGGGCGCGCAGCCTTTGGTCAGGCGGCCGCAGGCCAGCTATGGCAGAGGCGGGGTCCTGGGAGGCGGGCGGGGCTTGTCTCCATGGTGACCGTGTCAACAACCCCCGCGCCGTGTCTGCGCCCGGCCATGGCCCGGGCCCCTTCGCTTGGGTAAGGTCGTGGGCGGTGGGAGCCAGGAGCCGGGTGCCCGGGGTGGGGAGCCTGCGCCGCCGCTCTCGGCCTGAGGGGAGACTGGAGGCAGCTCCCGCGCCGGGCTGCCCGAGCCTGGCCGGCGGGACGGAGCCCCGGGGCTGGAGAAGGGCCGCGGTGGTCTGGCGGCCACAGTTACTCGGCGGGTTATTTGCGCAGCGCCTTCCGCGGGCTTCGTTCAAGTAGGGCGCGCGCCGGCCGCGGCCGAGGAGGCGCCGGTGCAGTGGCGGGCGCGCGGAGCGGGCAGGACGGGATGGGAGCACGGCCAGGCCTGCAGGAATTGCTGTTGGCTCTGCGCCTCCTCCACCTGAGAGCCATTCCAGCCCCACAGCACGAGAGGCACCGTTGAATTGATACTCCTAAGGGAAGGCTGCCCCCCAACATTAAAAATCGTGTGCACCATATTTTAAAATTCTGCATATTTTAGTTGTCAACGTAACACAATATAATCATATCAGTTTCCGTTATTTGCATAATTTATTTCAAAATACCTGGCAGCAAGAATATCTGTAACAATACAGAGACACACAAAACAGGATTCAGGATCTGTTTCTTGACAAACAGATTCCTCACTAGGCATATTAGTCAAGAACTTTGAGTAATAATTCATTCAAACTACAATACAGAAACGTATTTCCCAAGCCTCCCAGAGGCAGTGCAAAGGCTTGGGGGGTAAGGAGGAGCTGAGAGAGAGGGAAGGAGCCTGGAGGTGAACCTGGAGGATTGTTGGGTGTGGGTGTGAGAAATATGGAATGGGTTTTTTTCAGTGGGGGGAGGAATTGTTTGGGAGTTGGGGAGCCTCCCCCATGCAGACTCTGTCTGACCCCTAGCCTCTCCCATTCAGTCAGGCACATTTTGCCCTGCACCCCCCTCCAACTCCATGTGGCCCTGCAACCCCTGGCTCAATGCTGTCATATCACTAGCTCCTGAGCCTCCATCCCACTCTGTCTCTCCCATGCCTCCTCACTTGGCCCAGCTGCGAGGAACACAGCTGCTGGCTGCCCTCTCTCTGGTGCCACAGCTGCCCTTGGTGGGCGAAAGGTGTAACTGCAGCACCTCTCCAGCAGAATCTATATTCTGTGGAGAAAAAAAATCTGCAGGGGGACATGAATTCTGCACGTGCACAGTGGTGCAGAATTCCCCCAGGAGTAAATTTAATATTAACACCACCTTGGGAGGTCTTTCATCCCATATACTGACCAGGCCTGGCCCTGTTTAGTTTGTGAGATCTGATATTATCACAGATCATGCTGGCCGTAGGCTCCTAATGAAGGACATTTGGTATGCAGATATATTCCTATTGCAATACTTCAGAATATCTCAGTCTTATGCCATAGGTGATAGGTTTTGTCCTTTCAACGTATAACATTATGTTAGCCACAATTATACACATTTACAATAAAAAGTACATTCTTTAATATTTTCATTTAACATTTCCATTGTTTATAATTAATTACCTTTACAAAGTCTGAAGATAACATTTTTCTCTCTACCAATCTTTTCCAGGTGGTAAGCATTGCTTTTGCTTTCCCTGAGCCTGGTTTTTTTTGTTTGCTTCCTAGTTTGGAATAAGCCATGTTGTCAGCCTAGTTCTTGCAATTGTTTTAATAGTTAAATGTGGCTGTAAATAGAGGAAGTATTTGATTTTGTTTCAGCCTGGCATGAACAGTGATCTCTGCTCTCTTAATTTCATTTTGAAACAAAGTGGTCAGTTAAAAACAATATAGGTACTTAGAACCCTGAGGACATTGCCCTACCAGATTCTATTCACATTTTGGGCATGTACTGTTATATGACATTAGTAAAGGACCTCAGAAAGAGTTGCTTTTATTCTAATACTGAACAAGGAACTTTATTAAAATTAAGAAAATAGGTTTGGTTGGGTTTTGTTTTTTGTTTGTTTGTGTTTTTTGTATAAACAACCTGTAACAAGAAATAATCTTTAACAACAAATTACCCAGCTGAGTCACCAGCTTCACAGTTTTGTGACTGAGAACAGTTTTGTCCAGTTGATTGATCTGGATTATCAAATCCCAAAGATGTAGACTCTGGTTCAGTAGATTTAGGATTCTTCTGAGTAGAATCCTACCCATTCACTCCAGGCTCCAGCTGTGCTGTGAGTGTTATTGCTATAAGGGAAACATTCATCTGTGTTTGGAATCAGCTGTGTTGGTTATCTGCTGGTGGTTCTTCAAGCTTCTTTGTACCTCTGTTAGCCTGAACCATGCAGGATCTTGGGGTGCAGCTTCGTCCATTGACGACTGGAGTTGTCCAATATCTTTCCTAATTCAGTTTTATTTGGACTGGGTCTCCTTGTTTAAGTTTGGGTAAGTGTTAGGTGCATTCTAATGTTTAAAGGATGAAGCCTGAGATTTTACATTTGGCATCTCTACCTCACATTCTTTAAGCAGAGCCACTTGGGATGAAGGTTGGCAGTTTTGTTCTGATCTCTTTACCCATAAGCAGATGAGCTGAGCTTACCCCACTGTCATCTACTACTAGGGACTTCCCTGGTGCATATTCTGCTATTGGTTTATGATGCTCTTTCTCTGACTCCCCCATCAACTAAAATGTCATCCATATGAACTTCCATTCCCTCCCAGCCTTGGAGAATCTCATTCATTTTCCTCTGGAAAATTGCTGGGATGCTTGTGATGCCAAACAAGAGGTTACAAAAATGATACCTTCTGAACTGCATTATAAAAGTTTTCAGCTTGGATTCTGTTCCACTACCCAGACATCAACACTAGCGAACATATTGTTGCACAAGCTAATTTGGAGATTATAGTCCCTACAGTGGAGAGAATATACCTTTCCCCTTTTACTGCTTCACTTAGCCTCTTTAGATCTATCTATGGATGTGCCCATCATTTCCATAACAGGTATCACAGGGACCTACCACTCTTAGGGCATGTCTACACTTACGGCGGAGCGATCAATCCACTGGGGGTCGATTTATCACGTCTAGTGAAGATGCGATAAATCAACTGCCGAGCGCTCTCCCGTCGACTCCGGTACTCCACCAGAGCAAGAAGTGTAGGTGGAGTCGACGGAGGAGTGGCAGCAGTCAACCTACCGCAGTGAAGACACCGCGGTATGTAGCTCTAAGTACGTCGACTTCAGCTACGCTATTTTTGTAGCTGAAGTTGTGTAACTTAGACCAACTTAGCTCGCCCTCCCCTCCCCAGTATAGACCAGGCCTCAGTTCAGTAATGGCATAGTGTGCGTTATTCTTCTCCATTCTGTATAGTACTTTCTTTGCTTTGGGAAACATTTGGGTGGGCACCCTCTATGCTCTGTTGAATGCCTATGGGGGACAGTCCTAGGAGGTTATTGCAGTGGCCTGCATAAACAAAATATTTTTAAATGTTTTAAAGTTCCTATAGGGTTGTTCCTTCACCCTGAAATTTCGTTTATTTCACATGAATCAATGGAGGTAGGAAATGCCATTTTGGAATAAATCTATAATCCATCTAATCTAGAGTACCTCAATGTCCAATACGATGATGGTATGCTGAGTGCTTTGATGGTGAATGTTTTTGAATATTACCATTTCAAGACACAAGTTCTATGTTTAAGATAAGGGTTCACTTTAGAGACACTATCAAAGAGACCCTTTCTGTTCTTTATTCTGCAATGTGGGTGTGACCTTTTACATACTATCTATGACCAAGGCTTTGCTCTGATTTGTTAGTGTAGGGTCTTAGGACTTGTCTTCATTACCACGCTAAATCGGTGCTGCGGCACTGATGTAGTGTGTCTAGTGAAGATGCATTACGTCGACAGGAGAGCGCTCTCCTGTCAACGTAATTACTCCGCCTCTTCCACTGACATAGTGCAGTGTAGATGCCGCTTTAAGTCGATGTAAGTTACGTATCTCAGAAGGATGTTTTTTTCACACCCCTGAGCAACATAACTTACATTGACTTAGTGGTAGTGTAGACAAGCCCTCAGTCTGTGCTGCGCTGCTGCTAGATTTTTCCTTTAATAAATAATGTTGTAGCCCCATTTTTAGTGGAATGGTTAAGAATGCCACTTGGGACTTAACTCTCCCTTCTGGTTGTAGGTGTTGGCAGGGTTGTAGGTGTTGGCTTAATGCTTGCATCAGGTGTGCTTCAATACATAGGAAAAACAGGATGTGATAACCCTTGGGAAATTGGCCAGTTCTGAGTAGATGACTTTGGTCATTTGGCCACCTGACTTCTTTATACTTAGATTAAAAACCTTTCAGGGCAGGGTTCATCCCTTTGTTATGTCTAGTACAAAGGGGCTTTGACCACTGATTGGAGCCTCTAGACCAGTGGTTCTCAACCTTTTTACCATTGTGGGCTGCATATGCAGCTCTCTGTGTGTTATGTGAGCTGCAGCCACACAGTATATATACTACCTGTATGGCCCTGAGGATGTCACATGGGCTGCAGCTGTGTGCTGATTGGACCGCAAGCAGCCCGTGGGCCACCGGTTGAGAACCACTATTCTAGACATCACCACAATGCAATAAATAATAATATAATAAAGAGTGGATGCTAGCTAATCTGTGCAGTTTGGGACGTGGACTAATGGGGTGAGATGTTCTGGGAATTAAAAGGGTTTCTTGAAGGTGGTTGGGTCAGGAGTGGAATGAGTTTCGACTCATTTAACCTCCTCATTGCTGGAAACTCCCCTAAATCCCACAGATATGCACATTCTCAGTGCAGTTTCCTAAGGCTGAGTAAGAAGGATGTTGTGAAGGCCAAGACCATAACAAGGTTCAAAAAAGAACTAGATAAATTCATGGAGGATAGGTCCATCAATGGCTATTAGCCAGGATGGGCAGGAATGGTGTCCCTAGCCTCTGTTTGCAAGAAGCTGGGAATGAGCAACAGGGGATGGATCACTTGATGATTACCTGTTCTGTTCATTTCCTCTGGGACACTGGGCACTGTCAGAAGACAGGATACTGGGCTAGATGGACCCTTGGTCTGACCCAGTAGGGCCATTCTTATGTTCTTATGAGTGTAGTCGTCACCATCCTTAATGCTGCTTTAAAATAGTTTTTCATATTTAACTATAATTAGGAAGAGAATTAGACTGAACAGGCTATCTTAGGTTTCATGGGTTTTTAAATGGCTTCCATGATCCACCTTATGGTTCCATAAAACTTGCAACCCTGGTGAACTACTTCTACTTACGTTACAGCAAAGATTTTGCAGTCATAAAATGACCTGATTTTCCACTTTTTATTCCAGGGATTATACTACACAAACAAGGTAATAAACTTTGAATTAAGCTCCAGGGTCACAGGAGAAGGAGTTGATTGATTCATGAGCTATTTATGCACTATTTGATTGCTTTAATTTACTGTACATTTATAGCTGCAAGTGTGTTTATAAAGCTATTGTAGGAATCATTACCCTGGGCTTGAAAAAACATGAGTATTAATATTTTCTAAATTTCCTGAAAAACACGATTGAGAGTAAAACAGATAGGAAACAGCTGCAAGTTTTAATCAGTATTTTGGTAAATGATCCTAGAAAAAAAACTCATAAAAAATCCCCTGAGTATGAGAACCAAGGCCATTTACCTCCCTATTTTCATTCTTCATTGCAACAAGATCATTAGAGGGATATCAACCAACTCTAATTACACCAGGATTTTGCAGATACTTCTTATTAGTAAACTCATGAAAAATCTGTCAAGAGTGGTTGAGAGACCCAGGATGCAAGTAACTGCAATTATCATCTGGTAACACCACTATCACTGAGAGTGAGAAGACTTGTTATAAACAGCCTTAGATACCAGCTATAAACAGAAACAGTCTTTAAGATTAGGAAGTCAGGGTGATCCAGTCTTTAAGATTAGGTAATCATCAAGTGATCCATCCCCTGTTGCTCATTCCCAGCTTCTTGCAAACAGAGGCTAGGGACACCATTCCTGCCCATCCTGGCTAATAGCCATTGATGGACCTATCCTCCATGAATTTATCTAGTTCTTTTTTGAACCTTGTTATGGTCTTGGCTTTCACAACATCCTTCTCACTCAGCCTTAGAAGTCATGCTGATCCATGAATCAATGCATCATACATTCTTCAACAACAGCCTTTATGGCTTCCCTACAATTAACTAAAAATCTTATTCTAATAGTTCATTGAAAAGTTAGTTATTATATATTTCAGGGACAGAGTTCTGCTGAATTAAGAGAGATTATAATGGCACCCAGTGGAGATGACAGGGTTTGTAGAGTGACCTCAGAAGCCAATCTTGCTTAGCATGGTAGATTTAAGACGCAATCCTGAATCCAGACCACCCCAATCAAAAGAAGGCAAAACCCAACCAGATTACAAAAGCAAGATGAAACCAGACCTGAAGCAAAAGGCCACAAGGGATTCCAGCAGCTGTCCATTAGCTACCTGTCAAGGTATCCTGGGGATCAATATCAAAGACTTCCAAGTGATGCCTAAGAAAGATGAAGTATAAATTAAATGTAAAAACATGTTTAATGCAATATTAGGAAGTAAGTTTTAAATGCACACAAGACAGTAAGTTCCAAACTATAGAACCCATAACAGTTTATAACTTGAAAACTATATTTTTGCTGGAACATTTACATTTTAACATAACAGAAATTTTTGAGTTCATATATTTGCTTCTCTCTTCCACCATATATTCTTATCCACTTGTATTTACAAAATATTTACATTAAGTTACATGCGGAGTATCTTACATGCACCCTTGAAGTGACTTGTTATTTTTGCTCGCAGTAAGAAATGCTAGATGTGTGACCAAGTTTGCAAATGCCCTGTATTGATTTATGTAACTCTTATGCTGACCTGCTCTTTCTGTTCACTTGCATTTTCTTTGGTATTTAGTTTTATTTACATCCCAAATCAATGTGTGGTTGTTTACTAGCGTCAATTTACAGAACTTCAGCCTTAGTGGATGATATGAGAAAACTGGACTTTTACATGTAGTAAAAGCAGCCTTCATTAAGTGAAAATTGTGGGTATTGACCTCTTGCCTCTACAGGATCTCTCTGTCTATCGGACAGTGGCTGAGAAGCCCTGTCTCAAATCAACTAGCCTTTCTTGTAGCTCCCGTTTTGCTAAACATTGCTGTGCTGACATTATAACAAGCAGATTCTACCTTTTGGATCTAACCTTCTGCACTGTAGTCCAGGATACAATTGTTATCACTTGTGGAGAGGATCTAGACACAGCTTTTTCACTTGTGGGTTTCTTTAAATATATTTACATTTCACTGGGTATGCAGCATGGGATTTTCCATACCAAACCATGGGGAATCTAGTTTGAGATCCTGCTTCTGTCAGGAAGAAGAAGAAAACCCAGCATGCACCTGGCCAATAGTCCAGTGGTGCATCTGAGAGAAAAATGCCTTCCTGACACTTGTGGCAGCTAGGTGATAGCAGCAATCCAATCTGAAGGCCCAACCCTGCAAAAATCTGAGCATGTTCTCCAGAAGGCTAAATTCACTTAATTTCTATTGAAGTCACTGGGAATTGAGGGTGCTCAGTGCATGGTTCAGGCTCATGGTTAGCTACAGGTGTGATTATATGATTTTACATCTCTGGATGGTTAGGATCCATTTTGATTAAATGAAGCAGTAGATGCATTAAAATTGCAGTTCCATTATCTGATTGCTACAAATCCTTAAAGATGCAAGTTATTTCATGTTTTACGGCCCCTGATGTACTGGAGATATTCAGAGATGTTTCCAGTAGCACATAGCTGCAGCCTGTGTCTATCTGCCAACAGTACCTCACCACTTTAACAATAACGTAGGATTTCAAAATATTGGAGACCTCTTTTCTTCTTGGCACCTACAAAAGCATTGAGAACAGATTTTCTGAAGCAATTTATTTACTAGACTTTTAGGTTTCTAAAGTGTTCCCAGTTAAAAGTCTTAGGCTGCTTATACATTTATGAACAACACACACTAGCATGATGGGCAGTTATCTTAGCAAGCCAGCAGCCTGGCCATTTTCAAGTTTTTTGTTGGCATCGTGGCAAAGGAAAGTTTGAAAGGGGGTTTAGAAGGAGGATAATGAGGTAGCTTTGCAGATGTACATTGGCGCTCCTCCCAAGTGTGAGGGGTAGCATGAGAGAAAGCACAAGGGTTCTTGTTTGAAAATGTAAAGAGTGAGAGAATGGAGGCTGGCATCCTGATCAATGGGAGTCGACATCTCAGTAGTGAAAGATGATAGGTAGAGTGGGGGTAGGTCACGAAGGGCACTGAAAGTTAAGATAAGTAGCTTACTTTTGATGCAGTTGAGAAGGGGGAGCCAGTGGAGGGATTCAAAGAGAGGGGTGACACATAGTGACAGGCTAGGAAAGTGACCTTTGCAACAGCATTCTGAAGGATTGCATAGTTGCATTTGTCAAAAGGCAGAGAAAAGGCGGCTGCAGTAAGATGAAAGTTTTAGCTGTATGGATAGATAGGAAAGACCATATCTTAGAGATGTTATGCAGAAAAAATCTGTATGATTTCGACATAATCTGGATGTAAGGACCTAGAGAGAGAGATGAGTTCAAGATGACTCCCACGTTGCAGGCCTGAGTGACAGATCAGTGTTGTGCCAGTGTGTGACAAAGTGACAATGCAACTTCATTGAAATAACCATAGTTTTGCTATATCATGGACTCAAATAGGTGGCAACCCTATTTCCCCAAAAGATGTGAGTGCAGCCATATTTTTACCCCTTATAAATTCTAGTCATTTGCATTTGTAAGCAGCTGGTCTTGGAAGAGTGCTCCTGGATACACCCTCTGCATATCCACCCCAGAAATCTGTGCTAGTGAATCCAAAAAGTGATTAAGGGGGCATAAAATGAAAGCTGCCAAAGAAAATTACACATTACAACCAAAGGCAGCAGGACGCCAACTCTGAGAGATGAGTGGGTGTTTGGTCAGCAGTGAGCTTGAATTCATTGAATCTTCTCTGTCATAGAATCATAGAATATCAGGGTTGGAAGGGACCTCAGGAGGTCATCTAGTCCAACCCCCTACTCAAAGCAGCAGCAACCCCAACTAAATCATCCCAGCCAGGGCTTTGTCAAGCCTGACCTTAGAAACCTCTAAGGAAGGAGATTCCACCACCTCCCTAGGTAACCCATTCCAGTGCTCCACCACCCTCCTAGTGAATTTTTTCCCCCTAATATCCAACCTAAACCTCCCCCATTGCAACTTAAGGGATTGTTCTGTCATCTGGTACCCAGGGGTGAAAGTAACTTAAAGGACTTACCAGTACGCCGGAGTCCTGCACAGGGGGCGTGGCCTCAACCGGAAGAGGCGTGGCCTCAACCAGAAGAGGCATGGCCTTTAAATACCCGGGCCCTTTAAATCAAGATTTAAAGGCCCTGGGGCTGCGGCTGGGAGCCCCGGGGCCTTCAAATCAGCCCTGGAGCTACCAGCTGCAGAGTCGGCTGGGAGCCCCGGGGCTCAGGGGTGATTTAAAGGGACCGGAGCTCCGGCCACCGCTACTGCAGCAGAGCTCCGGGCCCTTTAAATTGCCGCCGGAGCCCTGCTGCCGCTACCCCTCATTCTTCTCTTCTGCAGACTAAATAATCCCAGTCCCCTCAGCCTCTCCTTATAAATCATGTGCTCCAGCCTCCTAATCATTTTTGTTGCCCTCCACTGGACTCTTTCCAATTTTTCCACATCCTTCTTGTAGTGTGGGGCCCAAAACTGGACACAGTACTCCAGGTGAGGCCTCACCAATGTCGAATAGAGGGGAATGATCACTTCCCTTGATCTGCTGGCAATGCTCCTACTTATACAGCCCAAAATGCCATTAGCCTTCTTGGCAACAAGGGCACAGTGTTGACTCATATCCAGCTTCTCGTCCACTGTAACCCCTAGGTCCTTTTCTTCAGAACTGCTGCCTAGCCATTCGGTCCCTAGTCTGTAGCAGTGCATGGGATTCTTCTGTCCTAAGTGCAGGACTCTGCACTTGTCCTTGTTGAACCTCATCAGATTTCTTTTGGCCCAATCCTCTAATTTGTCTAGGTCCCTCTGTATCCTATCCCTACCCTCCAGCGTATCTACCACTCCTCCCAGTTTAGTGTCATCTGCAAATTTGCTGAGAGTGCAGTCCACGCCATCCTCCAGATCATTAATGAAGATATTGAACAAAACCGGCCCCAGGACCGACCCTTGGGGCACTCCACTTGAAACCGGCTGCCAACTAGACATGGAGCCGTTGATCACTACCCGTTGAGCCCGACGATCTAGCCAGCTTTCTATCCACCTTATAGTCCATTCATCCAGCCCATACTTCTTTAACTTGCCGGCAAGAATACTGTGGGAGACCGTATCAAAAGCTTTGCTAAAGTCAAGGAATAACACATCCACTGCTTTCCCCTCATCCACAGACCCAGTTATCTCCTCATAGAAGGCAATTAGGTTAGTCAGGCATGACTTGCCCTTGGTGAATCCATGCTGACTGTTCCTGATCACTTTCCTCTCCTAGAAGTGCTTCAAAATTGATTCCTTGAGGACCTGCTCCATGATTTTTCCAGGGACTGAGGTGAGGCTGACTGGCCTGTAGTTCCCCAGATCCTCCTCCTTCCCTTTTTTAAAGATGGGCACTACATTAGCCTTTTTCCAGTCATCCGGGACCTCCCCCGATCACCATGAGTTTTCAAAGATAATGGCCAATGGCTCTGCAATCACATCCGCCAACTCCTTTAGCACCCTTGGATGCAGTGCACCCAGCCCCATGGACTTGTGCTCGTCCAGCTTTTCTAAATAGTCCTGAACCACTTCTTTCTCCACAGAGGGCTGGTCACCTCCTCCCCATACTGTGCTGCCCAGTGCAGCAGTCTGGGAGCTGACCTTGTTCGTGAAGACAGAGGCAAAAAAAGCATTGAAAAAACATTAGCTTTTTCCACATCCTCACTAGGTTGCCTCCCCCATTCAGTAAGGGGCCCACACTTTCCTTGACCTTCTTCTTGTTGCTAACATACCTGAAGAAACCCTTTTTGTTACTTTTAACTTCCCTTGCTAGCTGCAACTCCAAGTGTGATTTCGCCTTCCTGATTTCACTCGTGCATGCCTGAGCAATATTTTTATACTCCTCCCTGGTCATTTGTCCAATCTTCCATTTCTTGTAAGCTTCTTTTTTGTGTTTAAGATCAGCAAGGATTTCACTGTTAAGACAAGCTGGTCGCCTGCCATATTTACTATTATTTCTACACATCGGGATGGTTTGTTCCTGCAACCTCAATAAGGATTCTTTAAAATACAGCCAGCTGTCCTGGACTCCTTTCCCCCTCATGTTATTCTCCCAGAGGATCCTGCCCATCAGTTCCCTGAGGGAGTCAAAGTCTGCTTTTCGGAAGTCAAGGGTCTGTATTCTGCTGCTCTCCTTTGTTCCTTGTGTCAGGATCCTGAACTCAGCCATTCTCATGGTCACTGCTTCCCAGGTTCCCATCCACTTTTGCTTCCCCTACTAATTCTTCCCTGTTTGTGAGCAGCAGGTCAAGAAGAGCTCTGCCCCTAGTTGGTTCCTCCAGCACTTGCACTTGGACCACGAAATTGTCCGCTACACTTTCCAAAAACTTCCTGTCAAGTGAAGCAGAGATGGTGAACAGGACTGTATTTCTAATTTACTGTGTCTAGAAGATGGGGACAATAATACTCCAGCCACATGGAGCTCTGAAATTATAAGTGCTGAGTATCATTGTTAGCAACAAATGGGGAGATGTGATGTGAAAAAGATGCAGACTTTCACAGGCATAATGAATAAGTAACCTTGCCCCTGGATTCTGCCCTCTTCCATTGTTATCACCCCCATCCTATTAGGAGAGCTCACTAAACCACTGGTTTCTGTAGCATATTGGGTTCCAGCTGGTGGTGATGGAATTACGTGTCTTTTGTTGCCCAGTGACATTCAGAATAGTATTTTGGATGTTGTTGCACATTTTTGGAAATGTATGTTTCTTTTCTTGCCATTACACAGGGCACCTAGTCTACCTTCACCTGAGACTTCAAATTACCAAATACAGATTGGTAGTCTGAAACGCATCCTTCCGAAGAAACGAAAGACTCTGGTGAGTGGAAATATATACCCACGGAGCACCTAATCTTTGTCGACCTGGGGATGCTTTGGCAACTTGCCAGAAGCCCAAGGGCCATGCCAGACACTTATAAAATGAAGCAAATTGCAGCTGCGCTCATCTCTGTGCAAGCCATAGAAGCTACAAGTCTCAGCATGCAATGCTGCAATCCCTGGCTTTTCAGATCAAGAAACAGTATTGCAGGCTGGAGTCTTTGAATAATCAATGGCAGATTTTTGTGCTTCAATTCTCTTCTCTTCTTGGCTGCAGTTTTTTTGAGTATAACCACAATATGGCAGACAACCAAAGCCAGAATTTGGCCGATGCAGTAAACAAAATTAGACCTGACATCACATGAGCTAAAAGCTACTTAAAAGAACATCAGTTCCTTCAAAAGTGGCAGTCATACTGAGTAAAATAAAACCTTAACCCGCTTGTAGAAGTGTGTCCCATTAACAGAGAGCAAACTCCAGAAACACCATATTATTGTAGATAACTTGGGAGGGCAGGAGGAGATGGACAAGTCACACATTGTTTCTTAAAAAACTCAACACCATTGTGAGAGTTTAGTGGCACTCTGGGAATGCGTCAGCTCCTGGAGTGAGCTGTATATCCTACTCATAGCACAGTAACTCTCAGTGCAAACTGTACTGCTTTGTTCCTACAGTTGGGAAGTCATTTTAGCACTTTTCTCACAACACAATATATTTTTTAAGTCTCAGTAAATTGGAGTCACAATGCTTCACCAGTACAATTTCCCCACTTTTACTGAGGACAGAGGGACATTTAAACCATCACAGGATCATGTTTGGCATCCTGAGATTAAAACTTCCCCCAGGGTTAACTCTTTATAAAGTTTCCAGACATAAGGAATTTGTATTAGACAATCAGAACTCCAACTATCCCGTGATAATAGTGAACATAAAGAGTGGCAAGTCAACTCCTCCAACACTTTTCTCCAAGGAAATAATGATTTATGGAAGTCAGTGTGTCACTGAGAAACCCTGCAAGATGCAGCAGTGGGAAAGTTCTGAAATGGCTGGGAGGCTTTCAGTATTCACCACAGGGGTCTGCTTCTTTTTTCAGAGGCAATTCAGTTTTTTTAAAGGAAATTCAATTTTATTGGCAATTGATTATTTTCTTTAGGGCTCGCCTCCTTTAGGAAGATTTGCATCCATGGTGCTACATCCCTGCAAACCCCCAGTGATGATGTGCTGCATAACGTCAACTGGGGCTTGCATGGATGTGACATGCTCTGGTTCCAAATGGGTAAGCAACCCCAATACGCGCTTGGCTTTCCATCAGCACAATACAGCTCCACTGAGGGGTTGCATGGGACAACTCCCCCAGTGCATATAGAGAATAAGACAGAGGGGATAATAAGGGGATAGAGAATAAGACTGAGAATATATTATTGCCCTTATATAAATCCATGGTACGCCCACATCTCGAATACTGTGTACAGATGTGGTCTCCTCACCTCAAAAAGGATATTCTAGCACTAGAAAAGGTTCAGAAAAGGGCAACTAAAATGATTAGGGGTTTAGAGAGGGTCCCATACGAGGAGAGATTAGAGAGGCTGGGACTCTTCGGCTTGGAAAAGAGAAGACTAAGGGGGGACATGATAGAGGTATATAAAATCATGAGTGATGTTGAGAAAGTGGATAAGGAAAAGTTATTTACTTATTCCCATAATACAAGAACTAGGGGTCACCAAATGAAATTAATAGGCAGCAGGTTTAAAACAAATAAAAGGAAGTTCTTCTTCACGCAGCGCACAGTCAACTTGTGGAACTCCTTACCTGAGGAGGTTGTGAAGGCTAGGACTATAACAATGTTTAAAAGGGGACTGGATAAATTCATGGTGGCTAAGTCCATAAATGGCTATTAGCCAGGATGGGTAAGAATGGTGTCCCTAGCCTCTGTTCGTCAGAGGATGGAGATGGATGGCAGGAGAGAGATCACTTGATCATTGCCTGTTAGGTTCACTCCCTCTGGGGCACCTGGCATTGGCCACTGTCGGTAGACAGATACTGGGCTAGATGGACCTTTGGTCTGACCCGGTACGGCCTTTCTTATGTTCTTATGTTCATATATCCCTAATGGAAACAAGGCCCAAGTGAAGCATCACATTCTGGTTTTCATACAGATTTGGAAGTTAGACCAGAATGCTGCTTTGTTGACATGATATTTATTTTGCAATAGCACACAGAGTCCACAGTCAGGATCAGGGGACCATTGTGTTACTCTGTGCTGGGGGCTCCAGACATCCCTGGAAAGACATGGCCCCTGCCACGAGGAACATGCAGTCTAAGAAGCATGGCCCACAGCCACCAGGGGCTTCTTTACACACCAACTTGCACTAGTTTAATTAACTAAACTACTCAGTGCAGGTCATTTTCTTTACAAAAAAAAAAAAGAGAGCGAGAGAGAGACAATAGTTCAACTTTCAGGTTTCAGATTAGCAGCCGTGTTAGTCTGTATCCGCAAAAAGAACAGGTACTTGTGGCACCTTAGAGACTAACAAATGTATTTGAGCATAAGCTTTCGTGGGCTACAGCCCACGTCATCAGATGCATAGAATGGAACACACAGAAAGAAGATATTTATACATACAGAGAACATGAAAAGGTGGGAGTAGCCATATCAACTGTAAGAGGCCAATCAATTGAGATGAGCTATCATCAGCAGGAGAGAGAGAAAAAAAAATCTTTGAAGTGATAATCGAGATGACCCATAGAAGGTGTGAGGATATTTTAACTAGTTCAACTAGTCTTCGGATCAGAGGGGTAGCCATGTTAGTCTGGATCTGTAAAAAGCGACAAAGAGTCCTGTGGCTCCAATACATCTGTTAGTCTATAAGGTGCCACAGGACTCTTTGTCGCTTTTTATAGTCTTCGGATGTGGCTAACCCCAGATGAGAGAAAGGGGTTTTCTGGCACCTTCTCTTTCCTGAGTTTAACTGTCCCTTAAGATCCTTCACTGGGCCATCTGTGCTTGTTCTAGAAAGGCACCTGATTATTCTAACCCCAATTAGAAACACTGGGCACGGACGGATTCACAGGTGTGATTTCTGCTTTTCTTTCAGGCCTATCAGTTTTCTGTTGGAGGTCGTTTGTCCACATGGCCTGCATATGCATCTGGGCAGGCTATCCTACAGAGTCGGAAACCCTGTTGTAGCCCAGAGGGGAGAAGGTAAGACTAGCACTTTATTATTAAAAGTGCTAGGAAAAACTGCAGCACACAGCACTGAGTCTGGGAAATAGGCCCAGGATGTTCCAGGGTAGCAGAAAGTGGGCTTGTCTACACCCAGGAATTATAGAACAAAATCACCACCGTTGCTACTCAGCTGCATCAGTGGGAACTCTAGTGTGTGGTGCTGGCAGCATCCCTAGGGACTTCAGGTAACAGGCAAAGCAGAGCCAGTTCTGAGCTGCAGCTGTGTGGGAAACTCCAAGGGTTTGTTTAATAGTCATTGTGTGCAGTGCTTAATCAAAAACTAAAACTGGTTCTTAAGCTGAAAATGTCCTTCGGTGTCGATGCATTGCTTCGCATTACATTGGGTCTACCAGACACTAAGACAGGTTTCAGATGTAGCCGTGTTAGTCTGTATCAGCAAAAACAATGAGGAGTCCTTGTGGCACCTTAGGGCATGGCTACACTTGCAAATGTAGAGCACTTTGAGTTAAACCAGCCTTCGTAGAGCGCAGTAGGGAAAGCGCTGCAGTCTGTCCACACTGACAGCTGCAAGCGCACTGGCGTGGCCACATTTGCGGCACTTGCAGCGGCATTGGGAGCAGTGCATTATGGGCAGCTATCCCACAGAGCACCTCTTTCCATTCTGGCGCTGTGGCGTGTGGGAAGGGGGTGGAGAGTGCGGGGCATTCTGGGTCCTGTCCCAACGCCCCATGAAGCATCGGTTCACATCCCAGCAATCCCTGTGCTTCTGTCCCCATTTGGCACCATCTTTCAACATTTTTTGTACTGCGCACTCTGTCTTCCCTTTCGGTCTGCGGGAATGGAGCCCAAACTGCTGAGGAATATGCTGACGAGTCTCGCCAGCACGTCACGTTTGGCAGTCGAGTTACTCCTTAAGATCCAAACTGACAGTGAGGACTCCGACAATGATATTTACTCAAGTAACGCATACAACACAAGATTGCTTGTGGCATTCATGGACATGCTCACCACCGTGGAACGCCGCTTTTGAGCTCGGGAAACAAGCACTGAGTATTGGGATCACATCATCCTGCAAGTCTGGGATGACGAGCAGTGGCTGCAGAACTTTTGGATGAGAAAAGCCACTTTCATGGGACTGAGTGAGGAGCTCATCCCCATCCTGCAGGGCATGGACACGGGATTGAGAGCTGCCCTGCCAGTGGAGAAGCGGGGAGCTATTGCAATCTGGAAGCTGGCAACTCCAGACAGCTACCGATCGGTCGGTAACTAGTTTGGAGTGGGAAAGTCGACCGTTGGAATTGTGTTGATGCAAGTTTGCAGGGCCATTAATCGCATCCTGCTTAGAAGAACCGTGACTCTGGGTAACGTGCAGGACATTGTGGCTGGCTTTGCACAAATGGGTTTCCCTAACTGCGGAGGGGCGATAGATGGGACGCATATTCAAACTCTGGCACCAGACCACCTAGCCTCCGAGTACGTTAATCGGAAGGGGTATTTCTCTGTGGTTCTCCAGGCGCTTGTGGATCATCGTGGGCATTTCATTGACATTAACGCAGGCTGGCCCAGAAAGGTGCATGACGCACGCATCTTTTGGAACACAGGCCTGTTCAGGAAGCTGCAGGCCGGGACTTTTTTCCCAGACAAGAAGATCACTGTTGGGGAAGTCGAAATGCCCATTGTCATCCTTGGAGACCCCGCTTACCCTTTAATGCCATGGCTCATGAAACCCTACACAGGGTGCCTTGACAGCAGCAAGGAGCGGTTCAACAACAGGCTGAGCCGGTGCAGAATGACTGTGGAGTGTGCTTTGGGCCGTTTAAAGGGCTGCTGGCAATCTCTGTATGGGAAGCTGGACTTGGCCGAAAACAGCATCCCTGCGGTTATATCCGCGTGCTGTACCCTCCATAATATTTGTGAAGGGAAGGGTGAAATATTCACTCAGGCATGGAACTCGGAGGTTCAACACCTGGAGGCTGAATTTGAACAGCCAGAGACCAGGGCTATTAGAGGGGCCCAGCACGGGGCTGCAAGGATTAGGGATGCCTTGAGGGAGCAATTTGAGGCTGAATGCAGCCAGTAATGTCTGGTGCCCTGCATGGGAGTGAAGTGCAGTGGTTCCAATGTTAGTAGGAATCTGTGTTTGCTACGCTGACTTGCAGTGCCTGGGCTAAGGTATCTTTTACTTTATGCAATAATAAAGAATGTTTTCAAAGCCAAAAAATCCATTTATAGAAAAGAAAATTAATTTATTGAAAAGAAACACAACTGCTTGGGAAACAGAAAGGGCAAGGGGGTGGGGAACGGGACAATCACAGATTTGCGTATGTCCTGTTATCATACTCAGCCTTCCTGTCTGGAGTGCTGTGCAATGAGTGCTGCACTTCAGGATGGCTATACTGCATGGTGATGGGGGTTGAGTGCAGTGGGTCAGGGTCGTNGGGGACAAGGGCTGCGGGGGGGGGGGAAGAGGGGTGGGCGCGGTAGTGCTCTGCCTGCATGGCTACGAGCTCCTGGATCGAGTCTGCTTGGCGCTCCATGATCCTTATCAGCTGATCCGTGCTTTGCTGCCGGAGCTCCATGCTTTTGTGCTGGCACTCCTCATTCTGCTGGCAGATCCTCCTTTCACTCTCCCACCACTCCTGCACTTTTAGATTCTCGTTAAGGGACTGCTGCATTAATTCATGCAGCATGTCTTCTTTGCTTCTACATGGCCTCTTCCTAATTCTTTGCAGTCTTTCGGCCGATGATAACACAGACGGCTGAGATCTCAAGGTTGCATCTGTAAAGGCAAAATGCAACACTTAACAGAGGCAGCATTGTTCACACCAGACAGAGCAATGATTCTCCGTTACTTAAGGGCAAGCACAGTTTACACAATAGCATAATTTGCCCGTCCCAAAGCGAGCGCACATAACCCACCGGAGCCCCAGAATGGTGAGTAAGCACAGGGTCAAGGGGGACTCATTGTTTCACGGCCGTACTGTCCTCTGGGGTTCTGTGCCTTGGGAAGAGCCAACAACTGCAGGGGGCCCCTATACTGAACACTGTCCCCACATTTTCCACAGGAGTTCATCCTGGAAGATCTCGCTGCTGAGGGTGACCTGGGAAGCAAGGGAGGGTCTTCTACTACAATGTGGCTTCCACCCTGGCCCATATGCAGCTTGCCTGTGTGCAGCAATGGTCCCCCCGCCCCTCGCGGCACAGTGGTGCGGACATGTTAGCCTGACTGGGACAAGGACTGCAGTGGCTCTCCCAAGTTCTGGATGAGACCTTTGAAGAGATCACTGAGGCCGATTACCGCGATGTGAGAGAGCAGATCAACACCCTGTTCCGCATCTAGGCATGCATGCAGCCCTAACCCTCCTCGCCCCAAGAGCCCACACTGAATAACTTCCTTCCCAAAATAAAAGCCGCTTACCAGGAACCTCCTCTGGTGTTTGTCCTTCCCCAAGCACCAGCCGCCATGACTGGCTACCTTCCTCCTGGCTTGAGAACAGCTCCTGGCTGCATGCATCTAGGGATTCCGGGGTGTCTTCCTCCTCCTCCTCAGCACCCTCGCTCCCACTTTCCTCCTCCTCCTCCCTTGTTGAATTGGGCTCTGAAGTGTCCATGGTGGTCCTTTGAGTGGAGGTGGGGTCGCCCTCAAGTATCGCGTCCAGCTCTTTGTAGAAACGACAGGTCGCGGGGGCACCACCGGAGCGGCTGTTTGCCTCGCGGGCTTTGCGGTAGGCATTCCGCAGCTCCTTCACTTTAACCCTGCGCTGCAGTGCGTCCCGGTCATGGCCCCTTTCCATCATGTCCCTTGATATCTACCTGAAGGTATCGTAATTCCTACGGCTGGAGTGCAGCTGGGACTGGACAGCTTCCTCCCCCCAAACACTGATGAGGTCCAGCACCTTGCCATTGCTCCATACTGGGGATCGCCTGGCGCATGGAGGCATGGTCACCTGGAAAGATTCACTGAGAGCACTCCACACCTGGCTGAGCAAACCAGCAAGGGATTTTCAAAATTCCCAGAGAATTTAAAGGGCAGGTCTGATGGTTGGTCACCTGGGGGCAGGGCAGTAGAGTTCAAAGTGATGACCAGAGTGGCTAGAACAGGCATAGTGGGACACTTCTGGAGGCTGATCAGAGCGCATTAACAGACCAGGGCATCCACACTGGCGCTGCGGCGCTCCAGTGGGGGTGCATTAAACATTATTCCACTTGCCGAGGTGGAGAACCAGGAGCGCTCTAGCTGCGGAGTCCGGGCGCTCTACATGCCTTGCCAGTGTGGATGCGTTGTGAGTTAGAGCGCACGGGGCTGCTTTAATGCACTCTAACTCGCAAGTGTAGCCAAGCCCTTAGAGACTAACAAATTTATTTGGGCATAAGCTTTCGTGGGCTATAACCCACTTCATCAGATGCATGGAGTGAAAAATACAGTAGGCAGGTATAAATATGCAGCACATGAAAAGATGGGAGTTGCCTTACCAAGTGGGGGGGCGGGGGGCAGGGCTAACGAGGTCAAATCAATTAGGGTGGATGTGGCCCATTCCCAACAGTTGACAAGAAGGTGTGAGTATCAACAGAGGGAAAATTATTTTTTATAGTGACCCAGCCACTCCCAGTCTTTATTCAGGCCTAATTTGATGGTGTCAAGTTTGCCAATTAATTCCAGTTCTGCAGTTTCTCGTTGAAGTCTGTTTTGAAGTTTTTTTGTTGAAGAATAGCCACTTTTAAGTCTGTTGTTGAGTGTTCAGGAAGGTTGAAGTACTCTTCTACTGGTTTTTAATGTTACAGTTCTTGATGTCTGATTTGTGTCCATTTATTCTTTTGCGTAGAGACTGTCCGGTTTGGCCAATGTACATGGCAGAGGGGCATTGCTGGCACATGATGGCATATATCACATTGGTAGATGTGCAGGTGAACGAGCCCCTGATGGTGTGGCTGATGTGGTTAGGTCCTATGATGGTGTCCCTTGAATAGATATGCAGACAAAGTTGGCAGCGGGGTTTGTTGCAGGGATTGGTTCCTGGGTTAGTGTTTCTGTGGTGTGGTGTGTAGTTGCTGGTGAGTATTTGCTTCAGGTTGGGGGGCTGTCTGTAAGCAAGGACTGGTCTGTCTCTCAAGGTCTGTGAGAGTGAGGGATCGTCCTTCAGGATAGGTTGTAGATCCTTGATGATGCGCTGGAGAGGTTTTAGTTGGGGGCTGTAGGTGACGGCTAGTGGCGTTCTGTTACTTTCTTTGTTGGGCCAGTCCTGTAGTAAGTGACTTCTGGGTACCCTTCTGGCTCTGTCAATCTGTTTCTTCACTTCCCCAGGTGGGTACTGTAGTTTTAAGAACGCTTGATAGAGATCTTGTAGGTGTTTGTCTCTGTCTGAGGGATTGGAGCAAATGCGGTTGTATCCTAGGGCTTGGCTGTAGACAATGGATCTTGTGTAGGAGAGCACTTCAATCTCCCTGGACACTCAATAACAGACTTAAAAGTGGCAATTCTTCAACAAAAAAACTTCAAAACCAGACTTAAATGAGAAACTGCAGAACTGGAATTAATTTGCAAACTTGACACCATTAAATTAGGCCTGAATAAAGACTGGGACTGGCTGGGTCTCTACAAAAAATAATTTTCCTTCTGTTGATACTCACACCTTCTTGTCAACCACTGGGAATGGGCCACCTCCACTATGATTGAATTGGCCTCGTTAGCACTACAAAAAGTAATTTTCCCTCTGTTGATATTCACCCCTTCTCGTCAACGGTTGGGAATGGGCCACATCCACCATGATTGAATTGGCCTCGTTAGCACGGACCCCCCACTTGGTAAGGCAACTCCCAGCTTAGGCGCATTTAACATGTGCGATTTCAGCTTTATGCAGTCGGCAAAAACAAGAAAAAAAACAAAAAAAAAGAGAGAAAAATAACTATTTAAATACTGTTTCTGTAGTGCGGGCGATTCTGCCCGCCATTACACTCAATGTAATTTTGACTATACGCGGTTTTCGCTTTACGCGTTGACCGCGGAACGTAACCCCAGCGTAAGATGGGACAGACCTGTATTTATACCTCCCTATTGAATTTTTCACTCCATGCATCTGATGAAGTAGGTTTTAGCCCACGAAAGCTTATGCCCAAATAAATTTGTTAGTCTCTAAGGTGCCACAAGTACTCCTGTTCTTTTTACGGATAAAGACTAACACGGATGCTACTCTGAAACCTATACCAAAAAGGTGTCCCAGTGGGGGAGACATACTGTAGGTGGCTGAAAAATCCTAATGTCAGCATGCCAGGAATAGCCCTACCCCCAAGGGGAATGCCTTTACCCCACCCCCCCATTTCCAGACCTTTCAGGCCTTTCCCTGGGTATCCCGCCTAGGCAGTCAGGCGCTTTCCAGGACAGAGTGACTACAACTCCTGTCAGCCAACAGGGCAGGCTCCAACTAGAACAAATTCGATTGATGTAAATAAGCGTTCAAGTAAATTTGGCTGCATCTGAACCCTGTATTGATGGTGACTGAGAGTTGTCACCTCCCTGCAGGCCAGCAGCTTGGCCAGCCAGCCAAGACACTGGAGGCTAGCCCTGGTTGCGAGGTTAGTAATGGGAAGTGGGTTGGTGCAAGGCGAGGTGCCGCATACACACAGAGGAGCAGACAAACTCTTTCACACATGCACACACACTCTCTCTCTCTCTCCCACACACCTTGATGAGAACTCCAATGCCAGATTGCCAGATCTCCTCTAGTTTTGGGCCTAGATGGGAGGACAGAAAATGTAATGGGGGGGAAGACCTGCTCTCTGCCTCAAATACACACTGTACTCCAGACTGACACAAATAGAGATGGACTCCAATACTTCTTTTCACAGATATTCAGCAGGGAAAAATGTGAGTCTCTTTGTAGTGCAACCTATATATGAGGCACACACCTCTTGAACCTGAGTTGTGCGGGCAAGTCTGGCTGGGTGGCAATCGAATCTGCCTCTGTTCCTTTCAGCCACTCAGGACACAGAGTCTCTCTCATATTGGAAAGATGTACCGCTACTGTAAAGTGATCCACTCTAAAGCTATGGGGGGTGGGAGGAGAGAACCCTAGAGCTCATTGATTGTAAACCATAAATGTGGTAGAATTTTGCCTGTCATTTTCTGTCTGTCTGCAGCAAGAAACAGGCTTCTCTTACCATTGCAAAACCACGATACCTGGAGGATCTGGAATCCTACCTAAGGAAAGAGCTGCAGTCTCTGGACCTGACTAAAGAGAACGCTCAGGAACTTAAGCTCCAGGTCTGATGGAAGGGAGACACTGGTGAATTCAAACATCAGTGCAGAGTGGGATGGATTTTTTTTTTTTAAACTGGCCATTCATAGGTTCCTTAAAAGAAAAGCAGATGGAAAGAGAAGACCCTTTGGCCAGTGCTGAATGAGAACTGGCTTTGCTTGGCACTTTGAAGCAATGTGCACAAAGCAGTGTAACTGTGCTCTGATGATAACACTTAGCACTTCCTAGAACACTTCAGATTTTCTTGAGCAGCCACTACACCTCTACCCCGATATAACGCTGTCCTCAGGAGCCAAAAAATCTTACCGCGTTATAGGTGAAACCGCATTATATCGAACTTGCTTTGATCCGCCGGAGCGAGCAGCCCCCCCGGAGCGCTATATATCCGAATTTGTGTTATATCAGGTCGTGTATTATCGGGGTAGAGGTGTACCTCATTTCTCCATTGGTTTTTGGAAATGTGAATGGGCCCCAGAATGCAACTTGTGGGCCAAATGCAGTTGCTGAGTTCCAGACTATGGCCTTCACACATTGCTTTGCACTACTATGATACAAATAAACAGGTCCCACACTTGACCAGGACCCCATTCTCACAGGCCAGGGTTCCAAGCATACAGCTCACGGGCCAGATCTGACCCCAAGACCCATTTCTCCAGCCTCATGCGAGATTGGGCATGGGTCACTGAGTCCGCCTCCTCCTGCTAAGCCCCTTTGTAGAGCCCTGCTGACAAATGCGCACAGTGGAGAGGCTTCTTCCTTCTCTCTTCCCTGCCGAGCCCTGGTGTCAGAGGAGTGGCTGCTTCTCCCTGCCTCCCCTTATGCAGATCAGATCACTCCAGGTTCAGGGAAGCAGCTCTTGCTCTACTCTCCCCCTCACACAGTTTGGGGGTGTGGAGACAGAGACAAATCCCCAAAGGGGCCACAATAGAGGGGAAAGAAGCCCAGTGGGGGTGAGGAGAAAGGGTTGGGTGGAGGGGAATAAAGACAGGTAACTGGACAGAGGGAAGGAGGTTTCATAAATGAGAAATTTCTTTAAGTGAACCCCCCCAACTGCCTCAGTAAAGGGGTCCACTCTGCAGTCAGTGAGACTGGGAAGCCCTTCCTGGTGAATGGTACTCCAGCCCAGGGACACCGACTGAAAGGTACTAATTTCCACTCCCTCCCAAACGCTGTGCTGAGCACTGACCATACAGGTAGGGAGAGACAATCCCTGCCCGGCTGCCCTTAGTATCTAAATAGACAACACTGACAAAGGGGCAAAGCAAGGTCTCTTTTCGCTTATCTTTAGTACGGAGGCACGCCCCATGGTGATTAGAGAGTTCAGCATGCAGTGGGGATGTGAGGAACTCTGAGGCACTGCCAGGAATGCCTTTCTTAGTTAAAATGAAATGAATAGAAGAAAATAGAAGGGGTTCATTACAGATATGTCTACAGGAATATAGTCCCTTTACAGTTACCTGTTTCTGCTGTAGGCTGTTCTGCTTGGCAGTAAATGTCTGTATTAAACAAGGGAAAAGTTATAGAAAAGACCAGATTACTTAGTTTCATGTCCAGGTCTAGCTCTATAGTGGCTTGGAATTTTAGATGGAATTTGGTGTCACTAGATAGCGCCTGATCCAGGCTTTCAATGAATATCAAGCACTGGCACCAAATGTAAGGGATTTTGGAGATATTGGCAATAAACATCATGTTATAATTATCTTGAACTCCAAGGGGAAACCCTGATCAGTCACAACTGGCTCATATTCTGCAAATAACTTAGCTACCACACAGAACAAAACTTGCTCACCCCAAAACCTGAGGTCCTGTCAGCTCTGCTCAGACACTAAAGATCCCATGGCATTTTTCATATGATTGGGGATTTGCCCTGGGCTACTTGGCCAAACTTTTCCATTGCCCCACTGTCAATATTTCCCATTCCTGTCTGTCATCCTTCACCCCAGAGGTCGTTGCATTTCAATGGCAAAGCTGGAAGTATATTTTTTGTGACTTACTTTGCAGCTAATGTAAGAGTGTTTATTTTATTAAGACTTTACAGTATTTTTAAAAGGATGTTGACAACTACATCATAATCTGTGCAGTCATTAAGACAGCAACAGTGATTGCCTCAACAGCTAGCCCAAAGTTCTGGATAAGGAAAATGAACAGAGTCCTTGATAGTGCTCCCTCTCTCTCTCTCTCTCTGTCTTCTGTTAGCCTTATAGAGAGATCTTTGAGTTCTTCATAGAGGACTTCAAAACCTACAAGCCCCTGCTGTCTGCCATAAAGAATGAGTATGAAGTTACATTGGGTAAGATCTTGGATTCTGTTCTGCTGGGAGTAACAGTCATTCTAGACAGGTGGCTTTACACAGTAGATTAGCTGTATCGGATAGTTACAGTAGAGGCAGGCTTCAATGCCAAAATAATAATAAATGGGCTTTTGTTAACTACCTCTTGTACTTATTGTGAACCGGAGAGTCTGTCTGTCTAATGATCTGTTGGTTCTGCCTCACTGATAGAGAATTTCCGCCCATCAATCTCCAGAATGGACACAAGCCAGGCAGCAGCAGTGCCTCAACTCTGCCCCGGAAGGACCACTCTCTGGAGTGGGCCGATGTTTTTAATGATGTGAATCCAATTGCATTGGAAACTAGGGTTGGGATAACACTTATAGCAGGGCAGGCAAAGACTGAACTGACTGCTTCCAGGTAGCTCCTAGTGTATATCAAACTTGTCCAGGGCTCAGAGGTCACAGCAATGTACGCTTTATAAACACTACAGATGGATAGAAATAGACTAACCAGCCACCCATCTCACACAGGCCACTGACCAGCTGTCAGATGGTAGAAGTTCCATCTCCATTGAAGCAGTGTCCTGGAGGTGAAATATTCTATGTCCCATTACTATTCTCCTGAACCAGCTAGTCCCAAAACCTTTCTTTGTGCAGCAGTATCCTGGACGGTGGCAGCAGGCTCTTAACTGGGGAAAGAAGTCCGTTTTAACTATGAATTTAAAACATTAAGACAATTTCCCCTTGAGCAGTTTGACCACCTCAATCTAGTGGTGATTTGGCTCCATGAGTTCCCTCCGTGGTCTGGTTTCCATGCCCCACTCAGGCCAAACTGTGTTGCTTCTTAAACATATAAATTTAGATGTTTATTTTACCTTTCCGTGTAAGTTAGGGTGCAATGTTCCCCATAGAGTCTAGGGGAACCCAACAACATGTGTTTATAATACAACTATTTTTGGAAGCCAAGTGAATACACTGGCCTGCCTGGAGAATCTAGCTGCCATGGTAACAAATGGATTTGGAAGCTTTAAGAATAAAAACAAAAATGGAGCAGGGATATGTTGTTTTTTAAGTTTAGGGTGGGGATCCTGCCATCTCTCTCTGTTTTGAGGAGCTACCCACTTTTCCATATTAAAGTTTCCCCCCTATCTATGAGCCTCACAGAGCCACCATCCTTTCAACTAGAGAGGACTGGAGGGGACTATTATCAAGTGAGTTCTCCACCTCACTCTGTGCAGCACACACGATGGGTTATGACTCATTCCATTCCTAGGATTTGTCTTTATTCTTCATTTATGCAATACTGCACGTATACATATAAACCTTAGCGTGAGCCCATCTGAGCTGGGTTTCTCCCTGCAGAACTTCCTGTCCCCCCTCCACATTCTCTCTTGCTGCAGAAGGACTTGCAGTCTTATGCTCCTGAATCGGAGCTAATGAGTCAGCACCAGTCTGCTGTCAGAGTGAGTCAGTAGAATAGCTCTGCACCTGAAGTCTGACTCTTGATCACAGGAATTTGGTTGCAGCAAGTCAGAATCACTCTGCAATTGCTTGATGGTTTGTATGGACTGAACAAAAAGAGACACCCTCCCTATCCCAAGGGATGAGCATGCTCTCTCTATAGCACTTCATCTCCTATTGAAACTGAAACCAAGCCTCCAGTATGGCAGCATACTTTGATTGTGTGTGCCACATTCTACATCATAGCCAGTTGGGGCTTATCTTGCTAGTGTGAGTGACTCGGCAGCTGTCTCATTCCCTATTAGCTCTTGTGAGTAACCAGAGCACACTGGGCTTGTGCTAGTTGGTGCTCTGTCTCCTAGAAAACAACTTTCTGAAGTAAAATCTCCTTGTGAACATGAAGACATTAAGCACAAGCCAGAAAATAAAGCTGTGGGAGCGAGGCTTCGCAGACCCCCACAGCTATTTGTACTAATTCTTAGAAACATTTAGCGTTGCTGGAAACTCCATAAACACAAGAGCTCAATGAGAGGGTCTATCTTCACTGCAGAGTAAACTTGAGTTATCTACACTCCAGTTACTACTCTCAAGTTAGCCTCGTTCAACTGAAAGTGGCCACACTGTAAAACAGCACTCGAGCTGTTCTGTCCTGACATTGGTGCCGCACTCACCGGTGTGTAGCACTGGGCTTTCTGGGGCCACATACCATGGTTTAAGCCAGTGGTCTCCAACCTTTTTACACCCAAGATCACTTTTGAATGTAAGGGCAACCCAGGATCTACCCCGCCCCTTCCACGAGGCCCTGCCCCTTCCCCAAAGCCCCCCCCCCCCCCGGTCACTCGCTCTCCCCCACCCTCACTTACTTTCACTGGGCTGGGGTGGGGGTGCGGGCTCTGGGCTGGAGCTGAGGGGTTCACAGTGTGGGAGGGGGCTCTGGGCTGGGGTGCAGGAGGGGGCTCTGGGCTGGGGCAGAGTGTTAGGGTGCAGGAGGGGGTACAGGGTGCTGGCTCCGGAAAGGGGCTCAGTGCTGGGGTTTGGGCTGTGGCCTCCCCCCAGGCAGCACTTACTGCTAAGGCAGGCTCCCTCCCTACCCCGGCCTCACACTGCTCCTGGAAGGGGCCAACACGCCCTTGTGGCCCCTGGGGCGGGCGGGGGCGGGTGGCACATGGCTTCGCGCGCTGCCCCTCTCTGCAAGAACTGCCCCTGCAGCTCCCATTGGCCACAGCTTCCCATTCCCAGCCAATGGGAGCTACGAGGGCAGTGCTTGCAGGCTGGAGCAGTGCGTGGAGGGAGACCCCTGCCCACGGGGCCATGCTAGCTGCTTCCAGGATTAGTGTGGGGGCATGGCAGGCAGGGAGCCTGTCTTAGCGGCAGCCCCGCTGTGCCACCGGAGATCGCGATTGACTGGAAGATCCTCTAGGATCGACTAGTCGATCGCGATTGACCGGTTGGTGACCACTGGTTTAAGCTGAGCTGCTCTGTGGATCCTTTCACAGTGAATTGTCTGTTCTTTCTGGACACATGGAGAGAGTTGGAGGAAGGCATTGGAAGACTTAGGAGCACTTGAGTGGCTTTAGCCTGCAGCCACACAGCAGAGTGATCATCTTAGCAGCTGACAAGTTGCGCTCACTTGAGTTTTAGCTTATACCCCCTGGAGGGCCAGCTCACTCAATTTAAAACCATCACCACCCTACAAGGGGTTTTGTGTGTGGACAAGACACAAGTGAAGGGCAACACCCAAGTTATAAATTGAGTTAATTTAGCAGTGAAGACAAGCTGACAATCTTTTGAAAGGACAACACTTTCCCAAGAGAGACTACTTGTCTCTGGAAAGTGACTACTTGTGCTGAGGTGTCTAGATTCCACAGGGAATTATGAAGGTTAGAAACAGCAGGTGCAATCTCCTAGTAAGCTCCCTGGTTACAGAGATTTTTTCAAAGCCAGAACGTAGCTGGGTGACTTCAACTACCTGCGTTGGAAAATGTGAGTAAAATAGCACGTGTCACCATAATGTCATGACTTAGGATGTTGTGTTGTATCTCTAGTGTGACGGTAACAGGAGTAAATGTATTCCTTTGGATTACTACAGAAACTGGACCTTTCACTTTTCCTTTCCAACAGTCTGTTATTTGAGCTCACCTGATGAGAACTGGCAATGGCTGGACTAAGCATATCCTAGGACCCTCCCTACACAGGGCTTTTCACCACAGTCTGCCTCGCACTAGCACAGCTCCACAAGTGGCAGCAATGGTGAGAACAACAGTGTAGAGTTGCTGTGGGCGATTTTAACAGCACCTTCTCTAGACCTGCCCTGAGCAGGTGGTGAAAGTCCTGGTGGCTGGTTTACTCTGGTGCTCCCCACAGTGCTACTATGAGGGGAGCTGCCCCAGTGTACGTGCAACAGTGGGAAAACTTGACCAAAAAAGAAAAAAGAAAGAAAGACACCTCAGGGTAGTCACAGCCCTGGAGTGAAATCACCGGTGCATCGTTTTTAGTGATAGAAAAGTGGGATGAGAAATAGTGCCTCCTATTCTAGGACTGCATGCACTTTAAGTTGTAAAATGCAGAACATCCTACAACGTCTGTGCATAAATACAATGACAGGACGGTTTTTGGTGGAAGAGAGCAAGTCGGGCTATCTGGACCTCAGCAGCAATTCTTTCCTTCCATTCACTCCTCTCTCCAAAATGGATGCTTGCTGGCTCAGCACAGCAGTTACTATGGCAGAGCCCTTGGTGTGCTATCATTTGAGCTCAGTACACATGGCATCTTTGAGCAACTCCTTTAATCCTGGCAGCATTTGGTCTCATAAAAATAGGAAAGACAAGCAATCAAAACCCACGGCATCTTATTGTGTATTTGTAGCTGGAGTATCAGCAATAGAATAAGTGCTGTCACTATGTCTACCCCATAGGTGAGTTTAAGAAAAAATGTATTTCAATGGAAGGTCCGAATTAGAGCAAAGCCCTTGGGTTCTGTCAGAGGAGTCAGAGAGCAGGGTGGGAAAGGCATGTGAGTCATCATGGGCAATCTCCTGGAGGAGCCAAAGGGAAGAGAGCCTGGTAAGAGGGAGGAGCATCCTCAAAAGGGAAGAGAAATCATGGTTGGGAGTGACCGTGTTCCTGACAATCACTCCTAGGGGAGCAGCACGCATGTGGCTGTGGATCTAGAGGCAGATATCTCCACCAGGAGTAGCATGGAGGATTCAAACTGTCTCTTTGTGGTAGTGGGTGGGTAATGAGCTACCAGCTGACTCTACCCCACCCATCTGCCATTCCTGAAATCCTGCCATTCCACTCTGGGAGATCTGTTAAAGCGAAACTTGGGGGGTGCTGGCCACATCTGAAGAAAATCATGGGTGCTCAAAAAAAGCCAGAGATCCTTTTTGCATTTAGTGTTTGGAACCAATATAAATAGCAGTGAATTAAGATCAGCAGCCCACATGGAGCTTATACCTATAGGAAGAGAGATCAGCAGAATACAGTCCCAAAAGCTAGAATTCCAAAGAAAGCCAGCCCTCAGCTGCTCACCATAGCAGGTGGAGGAAAAACTTGCTGGTTTTGTCCCAGGTTCCAGTCTTGAACAGTAGGTCTTAGATAGGGCTATGGAATTTGACTTGTCTGCCTATTGAATCCTTAATTATGGGAGCCCACCCTTTCCTCCTCTAGCTCACCTGAGGGAGAAGATCCGCTCCCTGGAGCCCTTGAAGGCAATGCTAGTGTCTGTGTCAGATGAGTGCACCCGGCAGATCGTGGCACTCCAGGAGGAGGAGAAAGCTGAAATAACGATGCTGAAGAAAGAGAAACTGTATTTGTTAAAGCTTATCGACAAGATGGAGGAGGAGAAGGGCTCCCTGCAGACTCAGGTAAAGTGGGATAATGATCAACCAGATGTTTCCCACCCCAGCCTTATGCATCTAGTTCCAGACAGCCCGATCCTGCTCCCACTGAATCAACGGGAGCAGCCCCAGGCTTCGTAAGGTGCTGATTATTTGGTGTGCTCAGCCTGATTCCGTGCTAACGCAGAGGTCTCCATCACAATGTTCCCTGCAGATGGCACGTTCCACTGTGCTATGCTGTCAAAACTCTTCTGAGTTGTGGATGTAGGTTTGTCTTCCCTGGTGCTTAATTTGTAATGAAAGAGGTGTCAGGGCTCAATCAATTTTTTTACTTTCATAACTGACATAGCAAGCCCAGGGGTGCCAGGGCTATGAACTGCCAAGCCTAAAGGTGCAGTGTCTTCCCTGGCCATCATGTCAATGCTTTTCACTGTGTCTGTGGACACAATACATGGGATGGGCACATTACTGACACGTGACAAAGCCACACGAGTTATTTAGATCCTCCCTCACGAGTGTTGAGAAAAATATTTATACCAACCACATAACAAAACCTATTAGAGTAATCTAAAAGAGATCTAAAAACTGTCTTGATGATAAACACTAATGTCTCATGGCCCTGCAGAGCTGGACGTGACTACTGAGTCCAGCTCTAATTCTCCCTCTTCCAGTGGGATGAAGCTCAGACCACAAGACATCAGATATAAAGCCATGACATTTTTATGTATAGAAAGGATGTCCCTGGCCTGGATTTTGGGCAGATGGATTTTCTGTGAGAAATCCCCATTTAGGGGAGAAGGAGGAAATATTTAAAATGGCTGAAGTTACTAAGAACTGTGGAATACTAGAGGAGTCCCAGGGGAGGCGAGTTAGTGGGCAGAGAGCCAGTCAGCAGTGCATGGGAAATGCAATTGAGCTCATGGCTCCAAAGTGTGTCACATGACTCCCATTTCCATTTCTGTGTGTGCGGGTACCTGTATCTACCTGTCCATATTGTATCTATCATTCATTTTATTGTAGGTGATGCTGGTAGTGACACTTACAGCAAAGGCTGCCTAACATTTTCCATTTATAAGTTTTCAGTTGCTTATAACTTTGTCAAACAAACTGCTCAGGCTAGAATATGAGGTGTCTGTTTGTCACAGGGGTGCTCTACTCACTGCTAGAGCACCTCCTTCTGGCCACATCTGGGGATTTGCTCTGCAAGGTCAAGGCCACTTCCTGCAGTTGTACTCCAGCACTCTTACTCCCTCAGGATTCATCTGCTCCCACTTTGTGGCTTGGTCCTCTGACCAAGTCCCTGTAGTCCTCCCCTCCCACTATATCAACATCTCTCAGGACCCACTGTCCTAGGCAGTCTTCCCTTTCACTTCCCCCTTAATGGTGCCACTTCTCCAGTGGCTGGTAGGGGAATCCAGGCATGCCCTCTACACGGGATTCCAGCCCAGGGACCTTACAACAAGCAGTGAAAGTCAGCACAGTCTTATCCCTGGGCTGCTTCCTACTTTGCCTTCTCTCACCTCAAGAGTGACTGCAGCTTCTCACTCTGCCATCCCAGCTGCTCTCAGCTACTGAACTTTATACAGGCCCCTCCTGTCCCTGTCCAGAAGAGCCTTGTCTCTAATTAGTCTGAGTTGCTCCCAGGCTCCTCCTCCAAGTGCAGCCAAGGAGGTTAATTGGACCATGTAGCTACCTTAACCCCTTCAGCCTTGTGTGGGGTGGACACCCCATGCCCCATCACACTGCCTCATGTGGATTTTTTTTTTTAAGTTTCAGCAAGAACTGAGTTAAGCTGTTGTGATGAAGTGGGAGTTTTCCCTTGTTATGTTGTATGTGAGCCTATGTGAGTCTTACTGTTTTGCTTGAATGCTGGGTGTGCCTCAGTGTCCCTGTGTATTGCACCAATGTCTAGGTGGTGGGAATAAGGGGGTGTGACTTTTGCAGAGGCTGCTCCAGCTGCCTGCATGGATGCTATGGCTGCCCCTTTGTAACCTGAGACCCAGGAGGGGGATGCAACCAGGTGATTCTTGGCCTGGGAAATGAGACAAAGGCCAGAGGAGGAGCAACGGGCAGGGCAGGGGCCAGGCAGCTGGAAGCGAATCAGTCTCGTCTGGCTTGTGACGCAGGGGAAGGATCAGAGCCCTGGCTCTGGGCTTCCCTCCCCACAAGATGGACTTGGCTGAAAGTCACTGATTTCTGTGCTGACAAGTTCTGTCCTATGCTGTGTTCCTGTTGACTAATAAACCTTCTGTTTTACCGACTGGCTGAGAGTCACGTCTCGCTGGGAGAAGCGCACGGTGTGGAATGGATGCTGACTTCTCCATGGTCAGACCCAGGAAGGTGGAAGCCGTGTGAGCTTCTTGCCCTGGAGACAGTCTGCTCAGAGAGAGGAGGCTCCCCCAGAGTCCTGTCTGGCTTTGTATAGAATAGTTCCAGAGCATCTCCCGGTGACTCCATGACAGCTGTTTCTAAAAAAGAAGTTAGGAGAAAATGGGTATAGTTTTGACACTGTCAAAAGATGTATTCAGTTGTTCCTTTAAGGAGCTCTGGCACTTCCAGGGTTTGAAGCGGGAACTTGAAATGGGGCAGGGGTTGAGGAAGTGCCTTTTGCTGGCCTCATGGAAATCCACACAGATTTAGCTGACCTATGACTACTGAGCATCACCATTTGCACCTACTTAGCTAAAATCTCCAACCATTCCATCTGCACTGAGATGCTCCAGCCACACAGTGCTTCCTAACATGCTGTCCGTCCACACTAAGCATGCTTCCTGCCGCCACAGAGCTAGAACTCCTGACTGGGGGATAGCACAGCAGCAGCAGCTGCTGTCACCCCATTGGCCTAGGGGAAGGCAGGGGTTAGGCAAGTAAAGGTAAGTGTGGGAAGCACAGTTCCCTCTAAATACAAAGGTCAAGCTCTCCCTCCTCTTCTTGGCTTGAAGGTGCAGCTCGCCACCCCACCCACCACTCCTTGGCTTGTGCAGTGAAAACTCGCTCCTATTTTAGTCTATTTTAACCACTGGGGGAAGGAGTTCTGGACACCAGGCAGGCGCAGACCATGAGTTCCAGTCTCAGCTCCTCACTGACTGGTGCTAATGGTTCTGTGCACTTCACAGCCCTTCTTGATGAGCAGAGCCTCATGCCCCTGCATTGTACAGTTGGGGTAATGGAGAGATTGCACAACGTCACTTCTGGCAGATCTGGGAATGGCAGCTGGGACCAGATTCTCTGCAAGCCTCAGAGGTTCAGATTATGGGGGGATGGTGCGGGGGGGGGGGGGGGGGTTGGGGGCNGGCGGCATGGGACAAAGGTGGTTTAAGCTACCTTTGTATATGTACAATATTACAACCAAAAAAATGTTAAAGAATGCTATTAAGGTTGCAAAGTCAATCACTCAAAAGGAAGGAAATGTCAAAATTAATGCTAACTTTGCAACCTTAACTTGACCCCCTGGTGCATATGCATTATGATACAGGCTTTAAGTACATGATTATGTGCTGTTTTCCCACAGGAGCCTGCCTCATTCAGTGCACAGGGTGGACAGTGCTCAGAGAATGAGCAGCTATTCACTATTTTGTTTTCTCCTCATTGTTCTGTGTGTGGCCCCAGGCCTTACTTACTTCACACTATTCAAACCCTGCTCTGAAGACAGAACGATTAGTTTTCTCATGGGCTTTTCAACAATGCTCATCTCTACAGTATCTGAGAGCTTGAGTTCAGCCCAGCATCCTGTCCCCTGCAGGTGAACAAGCTGCGGAAGAATGTGGCCAAGGAATACATGCGCTACATTAACGAGTGTGATGCACGCAAGCTGCTGCTAGCAGACCTGAATGAAATGCGCAACCAGCAGTTGGAAATGTCGCTTCGCCAAGTCCAAGGTAGAGAAAGCAAATTTTTGTAAGAGCTTATCCTGCAGCAAGCCCCAAACCCAGAGCCACATAACCAGCATTGCATGGAAGACTCAGCACTCACCTGCTACTTAGCATAACAGGTATTCCGGGGCCAGTTCCTGCAAGGTGCTGAGACCCCTTAGTGCCTTTTGACTTCAGTGGAAGTTGCTGGTGCTCAAGGATCTTGTGACAGGCAGGCTGCAAGGTCGAGCCCTCGGAACCAGCAAACCTTCTGGAAGTCCAGGATCTTGAGCATTTGTGTTTACAAAACTGCACTGAGTTTGTGCCCATCAGGTTACTTGCCAGTGATAGTGATTCTTTGAGTAGGTGGCCCCTGCAGAGTCACCCTCTGGGATGCTTGCACCCCCAGTGCGGCTGGTTGGGAACTTGCTAGAAAGCAGTAGCTTGGTGTCCACATGAGCACCCCATATCTGGATTTGAATGTTCAGACCCAAAGAGAGCACATCCCTGCTTCTGCTCTGTCCCTTCCCTCCAACCCAAAATCCAGCCTGGGACTTTGAACATGGGTAAGGAGGGCAGGGAATGTGGGTCCGCAAAGATAATTTACTCCAAGAACTACAGTTCCTGGTAAGTAGCCTTTCTTCTTGTTCTTTATTAGTACTGATTTTAGTATTGAATGTTTGCATTACAATAGCAGCCAGAGGCACCAATGGGGATTGAAGTGCTATGCAAATACATATTTGCATAAATATATACATACGACCTTCTCATAAACAAACTAGGGAAATATAACCTAGATGGAGCTACTATAAAGTGGGTGCATAACTGGTTGGAAAACCATTCCCAGAGAGTAGTTATCAGTGGTTCACAAGTCAAGCTGGAAGGGCAGATTGAGTGGGGTCCCACCCCCACCCTTGTGTATATGGTCATTACAGCACTACTGAGTCTCCCAAATTCTGGCCCTGCTGTGCGAAGCTTCCAGCTACTCTCCAATCCCCTTCCTCCTCCACCTCAGTTCTGGAGGAGCAGCTCCACATCTGCTCCTCCTTCAGCCCAGCAATTAACTGGGCACCTCACCTCCTCAGCCCCACAGCAGATCTGTCCTCCCAGTCCCACGTTTGCTTCTCCTATAGCTCCTGGGTTCTTCAACCCACCTTCCCGTTCCCAGGCAGGGTGTTCCAGGAGGGGCAGAGGCAACATCCTGCCCCTGTTGCTCACAGGAGGGGACGGGGGGGAAGAAGGGATGGAGCCATCCTGAGCTGCTGCGCTCTTTAGTTCCCTCTTCCCCCCACCCCCATCCCGTGAGTGGAGTGTCAGCTCCTGGGGAAAAGGAAGAGAGTTCTGTCTGCCCCCTGCAGAAGCCCTGATTGGCTGCTCTTCCCCAGGAGGCGGGGCAGTGGGGAAGGCAGCCAGTCAGATGGGGTTTTCCCCCCGAGGCAGGGCTGACATTCACAAGAGGACTGGAGATTCTCATGCCGTGAGCAGATGGGCTCCAGCCCCAGACAGACTCATGTGACTCTTAAACTGTCAAAAGCTGGGAACACCGGGACTGCTGCACTGCCTCAGTAGCGACTGCCTCAGAACCTCTGGGGGCTTTAACAACACTCACCTGAGGACGTGCCTCCAGAGAGCCGGTCTCGCGGTCACGGCCCTCCATCTGACTGTGCATTGACGATTGTTGTTTAAAGAGGTCAAGGGTGAAGACTTGGTCAAGGTAACGCTGGCGTTGAAGATAGCTCGGCAGGACCTCACGAAAGCCCAGGTGGAGCTGAACACGATGAAAGCAGATTACGGAGACGTTGTACCCAGGAGAGACTTCGAATCGCAGGAGAAAAAATATTCTGATCTGTTTGAGAAGGTGATCATAAGGCTGTGTCTACCACACAAATACCATCCTGCATCTTGGGGTGCAGGCTGAAGTATAGACTCAGCCAACCCAGGAGGTGCTCACTCCAACCCTAACTTGTCCCATTGCACCTGGCTCTTGTCTGTAGGCACAAGGAGATACGGTAGGGAGGAAACGGTAATGCAGAAGTGCCTGCCTGTTGACAGTTTGGATCTCAGCCTTAGCAATATTTCAATACATCATTTAATTCCTCCCCGCAAATAAATGTCACACCCCCTTGATTGGGGTTTCCCATAGAACAATTAAAGAGCCACATCTGGACAGCTGTAACCTCTGGATTCAAAGCACTGCTGGTTTTGCTGTGGTGTATTAACAGTAATATACAGAGGTGGAGAGGTGTTGGTTCGCATAAATATCCTACTGCGTAGCCTGCTCTCTTACTGGTAATAAGAGAGTCAATTTTAGCTGCATGTAGTGCTGTAGAACACTGTATAAATCAGGTAATGAAGTTAGGTATATCTTACACCATAGCCCTCTCCATAGCTCTGCTTACTGAAAGAAGCACTCAGCTGGCAGTTTCTGTGTCTGCCTGGTGGTGCTGCTGCATTTCCCACTGATATGAAATGGGGTCCTTAGCCTTCTGTGGCTCCAGGGTCACCACGCTGCTAGCTGACTGAAGACATTTCCCCAAGCTGGGTTGAGGGCTGGAATAGCCTCTGTTGTAGGTGGCTTGCTTTGTTTGTTTGCCTGCCTCCTTTTCAGAGCAGGTAGTGTGAGCACTCGGCTTGCAGTGCACACACGCAGGAGCAGCGCCTGCTCTCCCACAGTTCAGCAAAGGATATAATGAGCCAAGTCCAAGGCTTAGCCCTGCTCCTGAGCCCTGCTCCTGAGCTGTCTAGCTGTCTAGAAGAGGTCATTGAGTCCAGCTCCTAGCTGGGCTAGACCCAGAGCAAGGAATCACTCGTGTCAATCTGGAGCAAGCCCACTGGTTATTTCAGGGTGCAAAGGAGAGAATGGGGGCGTGGAGGGGGTTTGGCTCAGAGTAACTCCTCTCCTCTGACAGGAACAAAGAGCTGCCTGATGGACTGGAAAAAAGTTGATGCATTATCAAGGGGTCTAGTTTGGAGGTGCCCAAATTTGCTTTTTGAGCACTGCCCCAATTTGCATTAAAGGTGAACTGCAAAAAACATATATATAGTGTGTGCACCTGTTTTGCTTCCCTCTGACAGGTTAAGGAGGCCTGGCAGGTTTCTGATCTTTTCTGCCTGGTTGTTACATTAGAAATACTAGGCCTTATGTATCTGTTTTTGCTGGAGCAAAGGCTCTCAGCCTTCAGTTACAGGGAAGCAGGTGTTGAATCTTTCATAAAAAGAACTTTTCTCCCAGGAGTTTGAGTTATAGATAACAGAAACAGAGTCATAAACAATGAAGGTGTGAATAAAACTCCCTTTCCCTCCCTCTCAGGGTTTGGGTTTCAGTCATAATCTTGCTAGTGCTTCCATCCTTCAGAACAACTGGCAGCAAAAACAGGTCACTTCAGACCAGATATTTCTCAAGTAATGAACAGATGCGTGTCAAGCTGTCCTGCATTGGCTCAAGACCGTGGGTACAAACTTCAGGGCAGACTATTAAGAATCAGGACACAAACCCAATGTGGTTGTGAGTTCTATACTTAGATTTCACCAACCAATTATGAAGTGTGAACTCGTCAGGCCCTGTAACAGCCTTACCATGGAGTCACAGACAGTCCCCCTGGGGTGCTCCGATCTGTCTTGCCCCAGGTCAATTGCACCTGAGATCTCACACCAAAGACAAGACTGGTAGCCTATTCTATAATAAACTATATACCGATTTATTAACAGGAAAAGGAAATAAGATTTATTTACATGGTTACAGCACCTAAACATAGATACATACAAATGAGTTACAATCTTAAGTTTCCAAAGTAATAGAAGCTTCTGTGATAAGGAAGTTCTGTATGTCCTTTGGGGCTAACCCAGGCTAAGCAGCTGGGGAACTTTTGCTTATGCCTAGGAATCCTGGTTCCCCGGAGTCCAAGTAGCATAAAGATACAGTTCCTCGTTCTTAGGGCTTTTTATTCCCTTCCCCATTTCAGCTTTGAGATGCAAACTCAACTGATGGGAGGAATTCACTTGCAAGACTCCTCTTCATGCAGTGGGAGGAGAGCAAACAACAAAGTCTTATACCTTTTTTAATGTTCCTCTCTAGTCTGTCTGGTGTCGATGGGCCTTCCTTGTTGGGCAGGACATAAAAACTTCTGTTGGAGGCCAGCATTTCACACTAGTTAATGTCTCTCTGTCTGGTGATTTACACAGTTACTCAGGCTTACAACGCAAATGCTCAACCATTACCTTATCATATGGGATACAGATGTTATAAGGTGAGATGAACGCAGGCAGCAACTCACAAGCATTCAGTAATGTCTAAACACTAAACTCACTTTTATAATTCTAATACCTATTTTAACAAGACTATACACACAGGGGAGCCAGACTGATCCCAGTTAGGTATTTGTCAGTGTTCAACTGAGGCATGGGGACTTTGGCATGAGCTGGCACCTGGTCTGCCAGCAGCACAGTGCCCCTAAGACCTTTTTCTTAAAGAACAAAAAAACAAAGCACCATTCAAGCCCCCTTTTACATCATAAAAAACAAAACAAAAAAAACCTTTACAAAAATTCTTTGTAGTTCACCTTTAAAAAGCAGCAATTTCCCATCAGTGTGGCAGCTTTCAGAGGCTACAAGTCCCAGCAAAAGATGCTCTGCTTGATCTGGGTGGCCAAGTGCAATTCTGCATCCTGGGGCTCCACCGCCATTCTAAAGATGAGCAGCCATACTCTAGAAAGCTGTGGACTACCCCAAGCTCACCTATGCTGCTCTTCGGCCACCTCTGGTCTAAAATTCAGTCTGAAAAGGGATTGAATAACTGCGAGAAGTCCGGAGCCATCAGCACTGGTTTATTTCTGCCCCACTTTCCCTTATGTTAGATGGAAGTCCTGCAGAAGGATTTTGATGACCTCCAAAAGGAGTATGACACTCTGCTGGAAATCCACCAAGAGACTGTGGAAGAGCGAGACCGCTTCTACAACGAACTCCAGCAAGTTCAGCGCAGCTCCACCCCCCGGCCTGACTGGGCAAAATGTGCAGGTACCAGGCTCTCGTTGATGATGATTTGCTTTGGACGTCCCATCTCGAAGTGCTGAGAGTCGCTGCATTTGTTAACCTCTGGGCACAGTGCAAAGCCCCATTTCCCCCACGCAGGCTTTTATGGAGGAGGTGAGGCTGACAGCTGGAGGGGCTCAGTGACTCTTGTTTTGTATTGTGTGTTTAACGTACGGGCTGAGCACTGATAGAGATCTGTACAAATCTAAAACTCCCACCAACATCGCACCCAGCTGGAGGACATCCTGGGAGTGCTCTCCCTCCTTCAACAGCTGTGTTTGTTTCTGCTCTTACAGAGGTGATTTCTGGTGGGCCTGAGCGGTGGAGCTATCTGGAAGAGGGGAAGACCAGCGACCAGCTGGTGGATGTCCTTCTGGAGGAAATAGGAACAGGAGTGCTGAAAGAGAAGGACTCCTTCCCTGGGCTGGTATTTGTGTTTCTTTTTTGGTTGCTTTGCTCTGGTGAGAGGACTTGATAATACATATCTGACTGTCGGCAAAGTAGGGAGGAACCTTTCCCATTCGGAATTACACAGCTGTTTTCATGGCTGCAATATTGATACATAAAGACCAGATTGTTAGAGTAATCGTTTGTTGGAAACCTTAGGCCAAGGACAACCAGTTGCCCTCTTGCTAGAGGAGAATAAATCTCCAAATTGAGATTTACCAGCAGGGCCGGCTCCAGGTTTTCTGCCGCCCCAAGTGGCGGGGAAAAAAAAAAAAAAAAAAAAAAAAAAAAGCCGATCGGTGGCACCTTCGCGGTAGCTCAATCGCACCGCTCCATTCTTTGGCGGCAGTTCAGCGGCGGGTCCTTCACTCCCTCTCTTCCTCTTTGGCGGCACTTCGGCGGCAGCTCAAAGAGGAAGAGAGGGACTGAGGGACCCGCCATCGAATTCCCGGACGTGCTGCCCCAGTAGCGGACGGAGTGCTGCCCCTTTGTATTGGCCGCCCCAAGCACCTGCTTCTTTTGTTGGTGCCTGGAGCCGGCCCTGTTTACCAGCAGCTACTGAAAGTGCAAATATTAGCTAAGAAATTGTTGCCCAGGAGTTACTGGGCTAGGGGTGTCCTTTCCCTGCCAGACACTGCCTATTGCTTGTGACCTGTGATAGCCACACTTTGCCTCTGTGTCTTCCCTAGCCCCCAAACATACAGGTGACAAATGCTGCATTATATAAATATCTTCTTGCTGATGCTTCCCTAACAGGCAGCTCAATGAACCTGCATGATATTGTTACGACTGTTTACATTGTACTAAGCAGTTGATCTGTCACGTGTGGATTCAGATTTCCTTTCGCCTGCCCTCATGACTTGGTGACTCCCGCTCACAACATGTCTCTTCCTCCTTAGTTTTCTCCAGGAGCTTGGATGGTTTTAGCCTCTGCTAGGGAGTTCTCTGCATCACTGCTGGAGGATGTCCCCCCATTTTTGTTACGTTGAAGCCCTTGTCCCTCCCCCTCATTGTGGCTAAGGTAGATCAGAAGGGACTCTCTCTTTATCAGCTACTCAGTGCACTTGCTAAACTGCCCCCAGAACGCGGACCATGTTGAGTGATGCCAGGCGCTCCCGTCAAACTGCATGGCAGAGATGAGGGAAATGTTACTCCTCCCTGGGAAATAGCCATTCACTAATATGGGCTGGAGGGTTACCCAGCCTGTGTGTGTCACCTGTATGACACGCTCACCATCTGTCTGGGGAACATCGCTCTGTACTGTGAGGCATGCACAGAAGTTGTGTTCACAGCTGCATGGGTGCAATGGGGTTGAGATGGGAGTCACGCATGTAGCAAGGGTTTGATCTAGCCCACTGCAAGGGGAAAGAGATGCGCCTCGTGCAGACTCCAACTGACTCATGTCCACCCTTGTGGCTTCATTGTGGCACCAGCCCTACCTATGAAACACTGGGGATGAAAGAAGCTGTCCCAGATGGCTCCCACCTTGTGAGCTTACCCAGAGACACAAACCTTTTCCATGGCTCCATATTCTATGGAAATAGCTTCTTTGCTACCTGATGTGAATTCCTGTTGGTCTCCTGTATTATCTAGGGCAAGGGGGACAAGGTCCCTGTGTACCTGAGGTACGAAGGCCAGGTGAAGAACAAGAAGCTGAACAAAAAGGATGTGGTGAACATCCTGAAAGAGATCTGGAAAGAGAAAGTTTCAGCAGATCTGCAGGTTCTCTTTATCCTATTTTTTTCCATAATTAAAACCCACTTGATTCCTTGCGGTCAGCTCCTGGGACAGTCCTGCTGGCTGGAAGGGGTTGGGAAGCCAGGGCTGCACCCAAGCCACAGTTCGTGTCACTCTCTGACCCTGTCAACAGAGGATGCTGTAGGAGCAAGTCATGTTGCTGTCTTCCAGCCCCCCTTCCCCAGTGTCACTTCTGGGATGTACCTGCCTGCTGCTATCCTGATGAGTGATGGTGCTCCTGTGACCAGGACTCCAGCATGGCTAGGCAGTGCCTTGCTGTTGTGCCAGCCATCCTGGCACAGGGTCCTAACAGACAAACCACACACCCAAAGTACCGTGCAGCCTACTAACTAAGCTGAGCACCAGGGGACCTTAAGGCAGCTACGAGGGTCACTGTGGTCAGCAGGAAGAGTCAGGGAAGCTTCTAGCATGACACTGATAACAGTGCTCTGCATGGTTCTACAGAGCAGAGATCAGGCCCCTTCCTTAGCCAGCAGGGCAGGGGGTGCTCCGCTCCTGGTGTGACACTGGTGGACTTGGGGAAAACCTGCCCACCCCTCCCTGGCCAGAATGGCATTGTCCAGATGTGCTGGCAGAGGGCAGGATGTGCAAATGTGTGGTTCCAACCCAGGGCATGGAGGGCCCTACAAATATGGGGTGGGAGGAGGAGATTTAGTGCTCAGCCCAGTGGCCACCCTTCAGTTGGGAATATCTCCGGTTTAGGGACAGGGAGTGATATCCACTGCTCAGATCCAGGAGACAGCTGGAGTTACTGTGCTTCATCCAGCTGTGAACACCCTCAGGAGAAGGAAGGTGGCCTGGGTCTTCTCTGGTGTTTGGAGCTCAGGAGCAGCTCTGAAGGGATCAGCCCCCTCCAGCCTCAGCCTGTTTTCTGGAGCAGCTGTCTTGCTTTTTGCAGAAAGGGAAGCAATCCAGCCTTCCAGAGTTCTTCCTTAGCTACCTCCAGAAGAGGTATGGAGACTCCTCTGCCTTCGAATGGGCTTACACCATCTATGAAAACATCAAGCTGTACCGATCAAACGAAGCCATGAGCTTGTTCTATGACATACTGAGTGGGAAGGTGAGTGGCCCAGGAACCTGGTGTCCTACCTCTGCTTCCTTGAGTGTGAGAGTGAGGGAAATGGGGGACAGCCCTGTGGGGAGCTGAGCACCCGCACACCCCACTGCTCACAATGGGAGTGAGGGTACTCAGCACCTTGTGGACACTCTCAGGTATCTATTGGAAGGCCCCTGTTCTTTCAGGAGCACTGATCACATTACACCCTCCCACTGATGTCCGAGGGCCACAGTTTGCTCAGCTACGTACTTACAACCCCCTTCGCTCCCCCGACATCTAGTCCTTTACACTCCCTGTACAATCCACAAAACAGCATGGGTCCCAGCTGCAGTGCTCCCATGGGCTGGGCAGCCCAGCCGGGCTCATTCCCACCCTCCCTGGTCTACGGAGATGGAAAAGTCTCCTATATTTCCTCGTGCCTCTGGCTGTATTCCTCCTACGCCACCAATGTCCCGCAATGTTATAGAGTTATCCTGTACACACCCTGCTCTGGATACTGCCCAGGAGTTACATCCGTCCTGCTCAAGAGTGGGTGAGAGGCATGGATAGCGTCAACCAGGAGGGCAATGAAAGTCTCCATCCTCTGGCTAAGACGCTGACTTGCATGCAGCTGTTCATTGCGCGTGGGGCTTTCACAGCAGAGATCCTGTCTGCTGCCCGATAAGGTGAGGAATTGCCTCAGCACCATGCCTCGCTGTGTGGTGCAACATGCTGGTTTTCTGGCTGCTGCGCTCCACCCCAGAGAGGGCTGCTCTTCACTGGTCCAGTATGTCATTGCACAGGAACTGCTTTGGAAGGATGGGTGTTCTATAATAAGTGATTAGCATACCAGTCTCGGGGGGCGGGGGGGGCGGAGGAAGGGATCGCTATCACTTGCTTAATTATTTGTAAATCACCGGAAATGAGGTGCTGCCTCTGGGTGGTGCCATCTTCCCCATTACTGCCCTGACTTTCCTTCTACTCCGGGAGTCTAGCCCCTCGGAGGTGCTGTCAGTGACCCGTGGACCCTTCCTGTTTCCCAGGTGGATGAAGGACTATACCATGGCCAGAACCAGCTAATCGCCAACCTGCTGAAGGAGCTGATGGCCAGCGACAGCTCAAGCAGCGGAACGCTCACGACGGAACAGTTCAAGTAAGAGGTGCTGCGGCTGTCCGAGCCCTGCCAGCCAGGGTAGAAGTGTGTTTAAGGCAGGCCAGCTCCATTTGATCACCCACTGTGACCTCCTGTATATCACCCGCCATTACATTTTGCCCAGTTACCCCTACATTGAGCCCAATGACTCAGTTACGCCATAGTATTGTAGTCCCCAGGAGACTCACTGTTGTGTGCCACAGGCAGAGAACAGGAGAGACAGGTGCCCCAGTGCCCCAAGCCCCGGTGATGGCAGGGAATGAACTAGTCAGAAGCAGAGTTGCGTTGCAATGCCAGTTTCATCAGCAGGTTTCACTGGTTCTCTCCCCTGATCTGCCAGAGCTGTGCACATGCCAGCAGAGAACACCAGTTCCATGGGCACCATCTGCATCTCTATCCTGGGCTACATTCTGCCCTCAGATAACTGCACAGTGGCAGAGGCTTCAGCAGAAGTTATGAGTCCATCAGAGGGCAGAATCTTGCCACTCTGCTAACAGCTGTATTACAAGACTCAGGCTAAGACACCCTGTAACACTCTGGCACTGGCAAAATGAGTCCAGATTTGGGGTCAGATTTTCTGAAGTGCTCAGGGCCAGGTTGCCAGGTGCTCAGCACCCACAGTCTGGAGCAGATTTCCAAAAGCACTCGGCACCCACCTTGCAAAGCTCTGCTGGAGTCTGGCCACGTATTTTGGTGCCCAGAGGGGAGCCTAGGTTCTTTGGGAAATCTGGCACTGACTACAAGGACAAAGCACATCTGAACATTCTGCTCTAGGGATCATTTTTGCTGATTCTTGCCCAGTTAAGCAACCGTTGTAGCAACTGGCAAGTGCCAGATTACAGTGGTTCCCTGGGAGATGTCCTGATAGAACTAGCCATTCAAGTTGGGGCCACATTTCCCCAAGAGCTCAGCACCCAGCACACACATGCTGAGCTCTAGTGTAAACGTGGCCCGTGTTTTGATGCCTGCACAGGAGCTGAACTCATCTGAAGATCCTGCCCTGATTGCAAATGCTGAGCTCTTGAAAACCTGCTCCTGGAGTGCTGGCCTCTGGGGGTGCTACACAGCGTGATGCATGGCCATGCGCCCCTTGATTGGAGGGCCTGGTCACACTGCGATTGTGTGTCCATGCACACCCAATTGTACCACACATACCTGTGTTTGTGTGTTCCTCTCTTTCTCCATACAGTCTGGCACTGAGGGCAGCTTTTCCCTTGAAAAGTAGAGATCAGATCCAAGAACTAATGTATGCGAGCAGGTACAAGGCAGAAAGCACAGAGGACCTCATTGACTACAGATCCTTATTCATGGAGGTAGGCTGCAGCTTCCTTACTCTTTCTTCTGGTTTAGGTTTAAATCCACATGCTAATGGAACTGCAGTCCCCATTGTAGAATCTACATCCTGAAAGCAGCCTGCAGAGGATGAAAATGCACCTCATGCCCTCTCATTTATGATGAGTAACGGAGGCCTGCGGCACGGCTCACTCACCCTTGCACTGGTGTGGGGCATTGCCTCCAGCTCCAGCACCTCCTGCTGGCCCCTTGTCTCTAGCCCCAAGTCTTCTGTGGCTCTGCCCTCCAGCCAAGTCACTTAAGTTCAGACTCCTTCCAGGATCTCATAAACAAATCCAACCAAAACTGAACAGTTCTCCTGTCCTCTTGGGCTACTGAAGTCTTTTCCTCTCTACTTCCCTAGCAGAAGCCTACACTGTCCCTGTTGTCTCTGTATATGCACCCTAACCCTGAGCGTCTCTCAGCCAGAGGGACCTGTCTCCTCTGCCATCTCTTACTCATCTGAGCTCCTTCAGTCTACTTATTATGGCTTAGCTCTACCCCCTCCAGCCAGGAGCCAATTAGCTATTCACCCCCCTCAGTGCACAGCAGGACTAATTGGGTGCATTTGCTAGCCTTGCGGGGGATGGGGGTTAAGCCCCATCACAAGGCCTCAAAGCTTCTTCACCTTTGTTTTTTCCATTAGAAATACAGGTCTTGCCTGCTCTGGAGGACTCTGGTGACTGGGGGTATGATCCACAAAGGGACTTAGGTGCCCAAGTCCTGGTTTTAGGCTTCACTGCAATATGCAAATCCCAGTGAGGAGCAGACTTAAATAAATATAAATAATATGGAGATATACCTATATCCTAGAGCTGGAAGGGACCCCGAAGGGTCATAGAGTCCAGCCCCCTGCCTTCACTAGCAGGACCAATTTTGCCCCAGATCCCTAAGTGGCCCCCTCAAGGATTGAACTCACAACCCTGGGTTTAGCTGGCCAATGCTCAAACCACTGAGCTATCCCTCCCCTCCCATTCCTTATGTTTCTGAGGTTAAAAAAGTAGTTGTTGTAACAAACCCTTCACAGCTCTTCTGTCTCCATGTAAGCTGCTGGTTTCCTCACCTGACGGTGGTATTATCAGCCAGCCACAACCAATTACTCTTCAGCCCTTGGTTCTGGGCTCCATTTTTTGTCCCAGTCAAGACAAACTCACAAAAGCAAACCAAAACTTCCAGCTGGGGCTTCACCAGCCACCCCTCCTGGGCGTTTCCCAGCTGGCATCTCCCTTCCCCAGGGAAACGGCCCCTTCCTGCAGCTTCTCCCTGCAGTCCCCCCTCAATGGAGCCGCTTGCTGGCTTTGATAATCACTTCCTCCCTTCCCGGCTGGCTCTGACGGATTGATCCCAGGTCTCTGGCCACCCTGTCACATGACATCAGAAGGAAGCAAAAACAGGCATGAGGCCAGTGTTCAGGAACACGGCACAGCTCTCAAATCCCCGCCCTTCGTGACTTGACTTAGGCCTGGTCTGCACTGGAGTTAGGGTGACGTAAGGCAGCTTATGTCGCCCTAACTCTGTAAGCAGCTAGACAAAAACAGCTCCCAGTGGTGTAACACCAACTTAACAACTCCACCTCCGCGAGAGGCGTTGCGCTTCGGTTGATGAAGTTAGGGTGACTGAGCAGCAGGAGGTCAGCACCTGCCTGTGCCAGTCTCCCCTCGCGCTACCCCAGTCTCTGGGCAGTGGGGCTAACGCTCTGCTTCTCCGGGGGGTGGGGAGGCTCCACTCATTAGCATGTGTAAAGTGCCGGAGGAGCCTCTGCTGCGTGTATTAAGTGCTTGGTGCCAATGTAGTGAGGTGCAAAGTACGTCTGTTAGCATCACTCCTACAGTGTGTGCTCACTGCAGGCTTACCCCAACCCCACCGTTCCCATGTAGAACTCTCCTGGCCTGGGCTTGCTTTCCTGGCTGGGGGTAGAGACTCTGACCTGCCTACTTTACAGTGAGGATGCAGCTGAAGCCCAGGTAGAAGAGCTCAGGTTTTGATGGTCCTCCAATGCTACCCCACAGTCCCTAAAGCCTGTATTTTCTGCCCCTTCTACCTGCTCATTTTTCACTCACTGCCTATGCGCTGGAAGTCCCCTGCCAGTCTCCATACGCTTGGTCAGCATTTAACCAGGGGTGAAAGTAACTCCAGTGACTTACCGGTACTCTGGGGCCAGCTCTGGCCCCCGGAAGGGGCAGGGCCGAGGGCAGAAGGGGCAGGGCCGAGGGAGTCAGAGCCAGACCCAGCCCACCCTGTAAGGTAAGTGCCCCCCCCACCGGGGTAGCAGCAGCAGCCCGGGGCTCTGGGGGCTATTTAAAGGCCCCACGGCTCCCCTGCTTCTACCGCCCCGGCCCTGTAAATAGCCACGGGAGCCCTGGGGAAGCGGCGGGGCTCCAGCGGCTATTTAAAGGACCAGGGCGGCAGAGGCAGCTGGAGCCCCGGGCCCTTTAAATAGCCCCCCGCTACCCCTGGGCTCCGGGGGCTATTTAAAGGGCCCAGGGCTCCTCTGCTTCTACCGCCCCAGCCCTTTAAATAGCCGCCAGAGCCCTGCAGTAGTGGTGGTGGGGCTCCGGTGGCTATTTAAAGGGCCGGGGCGGTAGAAGCAGAGGAGCCCCGGGCCCTTTAAATAGCCCCCAGAGCGCCACAGCCCTACCCCAGCAGTGGGGCTCTGGTGGCAATTTAAAGGGCCTGGGGCTCCAGCCCCTGCTGGGAGCCCCAGGCTCTTTAAATTACCCCCTGGGGATGCCGGGCCGCCCCGGTACGGCAAACCGGCTCCTGCCGCTATGCCGTACCAGGGCGTACCGGGGCGTACCGGCTTACTTTCACCTCTGCATTTAACCCTCCATTCCACATGCCTTGTTTCATGTCCCCAGTGCTCAGCTCCTCTCAGTCCCGGAGCGCTAGAGGTTGCCATCCCAGCGTGCTGCTAGCTGGCCAGAGGAGCACACCAGCACTCTGGCTCGCCTTGGGTAGGAAACCAGCAGGGAGTGGGATTCTGGGCACTGTACCCAAAAATCTTTGCTCTCTCCAAAAGCAGCTCCAGGCAGCTGGCAGAAGTGGGGATCAGTGGATGCAGCATCTGCCCACAGCTGGAGCACTGGTTACACCCCAGTCCTGCTGGCACAAAGGATGCTGCTTCAGTGCATTAAGAGCCCCCAGATCCAAGTCTTTAATACACACCCAGGGGGGCGGCTGCCTCTGTCCTGCTGGGGCTTGCAGTGGAGCAGTGCACAAGAGCCAGGCTCTGGTGCTAAGGGCCCTGCTGTCTCTTTCAGGACGAGGAGGGCAACGCTGAGCCCTTCACTGCAAAGATCAGGAGCCAATATGCTAGTGAGAAGCAGGAGTATCTGAGAGAACTGAGGAACGAACTGGGTCACGCGTCGTGAGTAGCTGAGCTGTTCAGATCCCATGTTTTCTGTTCCCCTCTTGGATTGCCAAGAAATCCTGTGGTGGGCACAGGATCCTCTGGTGCAGCTGCCTGGCAGTGAGCTCAGGGTGCTGAGACAGGCAGGTGAATGGGGCACAGCGGGCAGGGGTGGAGAATGAGCCAGTGTGGGTAATAACTCAGAACGGACAGTACAGTAACAGGGGCGAGCCCGCCGGAACAGGGCCAAAGGCTTTTGGGAGCTCTCCAAAGGCATTGGCTGTGTAGCGTGTGGTCACCACTGGGGCAGACAGAACGGGCAGCCCCTGCTCCAAAGGGCGTACGCAGCCTAACAGACAAGCTGGAAAGGTGGACAAGGCAAACCAGTGTACTGGGGCGGGCCAGCAGATCGAAGAGGGCATGTGCAATTTCTAGCTCGCCAGCAGCAGCAATCATCGTGCCACCTGCTGAGCCGAGGGATCGTTAAAAATTCAACCCTCTTCCTCACCTAGCAGCTGTTCAGACAGTGTTCAGAGCAACCCTCAGCTTAGTGCCGCCAAAGGGAATGGGCCACCTTTCGGGAGAGCGCCTCCTAAAGGCAGCCTTTCCCATTGTAATTACCTCTGAGAGGAGCGAGTAGCAGAGGGGGAGGTAACCCACATAGCACTGAAAGCTGGGTGGGTTTCAGCTTATGGCCAGACGTACTTCACCTGCCCCCCGCACCACTGTCCTTATAGACTGCCAGTGCCTCAGCCCAGGGAGCAGGGCTTCTGCCGGCTAGTACAGCGCTCAGCACCATGGGCCTGATCCTGATGGGGGCTGCTGGCTACTACCACAATACACACACATTTTACTCAGTCCCCAGATTGATTATTCCAGGCGGGGCTGGTAGCAGCACCTGTTATTAAGGCTCCCTGACACATCCCCGTAGAAGACTCTGTTGGCAATTGCTCGTAACTTTAACGAGGTGGGTTGAAATTTTCCTTGCTGAGTATCTGCCTCGGGCTGAACTGTTTTGGAAAGTTTCAGCCATTGCCGAGAATGAGGCTAGAGGACAAGACGTTGTTTCACTTGTGTTAAAAAATTCCATCCGCAGGTGGGTGACTTGTGTCAGGCCGAGGCCTTTTACCAGCCCCATGAAAACCTGCTGAGATTTGGCCAAGATATAAGCCTCTGTACAATTGCAGTGTGCACATGCTCAGTACAGCCTTAGATTTTAGCAGCTAAATTCCCTGAAGAGTCTGAGCAGACTCCAGGCCAGGGCTGAGCAGGACTTTCCCTGTAGGTGCAGCTCTGGGCTGCAGTGGCCCATATTGAGTCCAGGTACCTGAACTGAGAGCAGGGAGCCTGACTCCTCTGCCAGCACCAAGGCAGTATAAAGGAGGAAGCTGCATGATTTGAATGCAGAGGGGACAAGAACTGGACGTGTGGAGGGGGCAGGGTGAGTTGATCAGGACAAGGAACCAGCAGGAAGGGCGGGGGATGGGGAAAGGGAAATTGGGACTGAGAGTTGAGTCAGAGGAGACTGGGATGGAAACTTGGGTGGGGGGAAGACAGAGATTGGATGAGGAGTCGGTCTCAGATTCCCACCCCACCTGATAACTTGTGGGGCAGAGGTGAGACAGATTTGATGAGAAGCCAAGGTGCAGGGGGAGAACTGGGAGAGGCTGAGCAAGGAGACTGGGTCAAGGAACCTGGGGGAGGGAGGAAAGACTAGAAGAAGAGCCTGAAGGAGAAAACTGGGAGCCAGTGGGGCCATGAAACCAGGGGTGGGGAGTGACTGGAGGCCAGGGTGCAGGAGACAGAGATTGGATGAGGAGACAGAGGGGCAGAACTTGGCCTGTCTGAGCAAGGAGCTGGCAGAGAAGGAGCTGGAGGGCTGGACAAGGACACTGGAGAGGTCAGAGTAAGGTTGGCTGGGCAAGAAGTTTGGAACTGGGATGAGAATTGTGAGAAGTAGAGAGCGGGACTGGCTTGGTGAGGAGAATGCAGTGGGACAAAGAGCAAGGGATGGGGAAGAGACCAGTTGGAGGGGACAGAGCAGAAAGGTCAAGCTTGGGGGGAGAGTGGGCAGAACAGTCTGTGTCCACTAGAGAGCACTCCCCTCGAGCCTGGAATGGGACCTAAGATGCCTGAGTCTCACCATTCCTCTGCTGTCAGCAAATAGCTGAGAAATCAGCAGGCAAAGCATCCCATCCCTCTCTAGTGCTGCTCTCCATAGAGGTTAAAATCGACTACTGCTGTCAGTTACTCAGCTGAAGTGGCAGAGATCTGGGCCATGGCTCTAAAGGTTCCAACCCTGCTGCTGACCCACATGGTGTCAATATGTTGACACATGGTGGGATTTCTTTGCTTTTTGTAGTACCTAGAAATTACACACAAACGCCATTGAAAGAACGTTATTAAGGTTGCAAAGTCAAGCAAGCACTCAAGAGTTAGGCAATGTCAGAATTAAGGGTACCGTGCAACCTTTGTTCAATCCCCCCTTCTGCATCTACATTATGATACAAACTACTGGTAATTACAGGATCACATGCTGTTTTCTCCCCATGACCTTGCTTGATTCAGCGCACAGGATGGACCTGCTCTGGGGACGAATCAGGGCTGTGTAGTAAAAGAGGCTGTTGTCTGTGGGACCCCAGGTTTATTTGTTGCAGAAATTGGCAGGTGTGCAGTGAATGAGGCAGGGGATTGCAGGAAGAGACAGGATGGTCTCATGGTGAAGGCAGTTGAATGTTGCCCTGGAGAACTGAAGTCCAACCCTACCTCTGCCACAGAGGAGTTCCTGTGTGCTGCTGGGTCTGATTTCCAGAAGAGCTGAGCACTCCGATGCAACTGACATCAATGGGAGCTGTGTGCTGAACATAGCAAGTGCCATATAAGGCCAAGTACTTTGAAAAAGTAGGTCCTAAGTGTCTCAAATTAGGCACCTAAAATTAGTGGACATTTGACCTTCATCTCTGTGCCCCAGCTCCCCTTCTGACAAGGGGGCGAATGCCACCCTCTCAGTTCATTCTGAAAATCAGTGACTCTGAAGCTTTGACGCTGTAGAAACGAGCACCACAGAAATCCCATGAGAAAAGTAACGGCTCTGTCTTCGGAGCAGGGTTGAAGAGTGGCAGTCAGTAAAGTCCCGGGGCCACACACACTGAACAATGAGAAAACAAAATATTGAATAGCTGCTCATCCCCTGAGCCCCGGCCGTCCTGTGCCCACAATGGAGACAAGACATAGCATGAGCAGTTAGACTGTCACGCTGTAGCCACACAAGGCGGCTGGATTAAGGTCATGCAGTCAGCCATAATTCTGGCAATTCCTAATGATTGAGAGCTTGACTTTGCAACACAGTAATACAGAACATAGGCTGCTGGAGCAGGCAGAGGGGGAATCGTGGGAAGGGTCCTTGGGCCCCAGGACATGGGCATAGATGCCCAATGCTGCATTAATCTACAAGGATTTCCTGGGTCAGACATCATAGCATTGTTTGGCTTGCTTTTGTACACAGGGAGGTGAAAGTGGACGATCTGAAGACAGCCTTCAGTGCCATTGATCCTGCTATTGATGACCTAACGCTGGACGCCTACATTTGCCTGGCATTCCAGGCCTCAAAAGAACAGTGGGATCAGACTGGCGCTCTGCCTGTGGACACAGTGGTTGAGAGGCTTCTGGCTGGAGACACAAAGCGAATAGGCGCCCTTCCTGAAGAGATCTACACAAGCCTCTCAGACCGGGGAGAGGCAGGGGCCTACGCTTAGTTAAATGGCTCCTCTCACCCCTTATGTGGTCAGCAAATACTTGTATCTAGCTTTACAAAAGGCTACGCATAGGGGGTACGGCACTGACTGATAACACCAGAGAGGCTTGGTTGATTTGTATCAGCAGCAGTGCAGCCAGCTCAAGCAGATAAGAGTTCCTGCAGCTCAGTGCCCCATGTAAAGAGTTTAATTTCAGCTTGCTCCGGGCGCAGGGTTCACAGTCCCAGCAGAGGCAGCTCATCCCTCCAAAGCAAGCTGGAGGCCGGGGACTGCTAGTCTCTAGGGATGGCAATTTTCACAAACACACCACTATTCGCTTCGTTACAGCTGCCGAGACCTGCAAGCCCGCCTTAAAGGCCAAGGGTGGGGTGCAGGTACTCAACAGCCTGGAAAATTAGACCCTAGCTCTTTAAAAGACCCACCACTCCCGTTTCCTTGTTTTGAGAAGTCAGGCAAGTTCTCACAAGAGCAAGATTTCTAAAGAAGGGCTTGGCTACATGGGGAGGTGATGCTGCTATAAGGTAGGGTGTGAATTTAAACTGCTCCAGTAATACTGCTGTAACTCAGTGGGGACACTTATTCCAGTGGGAGAGTGCCTTTTTCAATTAGGTTCTGGCAGTTTGGAAGTGGTTTAAGCTAAACCCAAAAAAGTCCCTCTCGTCCCAAATTAAGAGTGCCCCCCCCCAGGGATTTACACCAGTCTAGCTCTACAGGTATAACTGGAGAAGTGTCCTGCAGACAAGCCCTAAGACTCCAGCCCCAAGGGAAAGGGCCACGTTGGTATTGGTAACTTTGCACAGCCATTCACTAATCCTTACCAGTGTTTGCCCACTCAGGGCTGTTCCTCTCCGAATTCCCTTAGCTCTCTGCTGCGATGGGCCAAATGTCAGAGATGAGGGTCAGGAAGTTGCTAGGTGGTGGTGTAAACAAGCTAAGAGTCACCCTGCCAGAATGTAAACATCTGGCCTGCTCCCTTCCCCAGGCTGGATGGGAGGGATGGGGAAAGCTGAGGTAACAGACACCAATTGGGTGCAAGCATGAAGTGGAATGTCAGCACGAACAGCCCCAAAACATTTGGGGTGCAGAGACACCAGAGCCCAGCTGGACTAGGGTAGGGGGTATGCTGTATGCGTCTGCCAAGCTCTTACACCTGGAATACTGCATGGTGTCTGTGCACCTCCACACTGGGAAAAGTCTACACCCAGCAGAGAAAGCAACAATACCACATAGTGTAGCTAGAAACCAAACTACAGAAATCCGGAAACCCCTTGACAGGAGAATAACGGTGAGTGTGGTGTGAGCGGGTGGAATTCAGTGACTGTCCAGGAGCATTTCACTGAATTGTAATCAGTCTCTACCAGCTGTGGTGTGAGCTCCTAGTACCGGGGGCACACCTGGTAGAGAGCAGTCCTACATTAACCCACCATGCAGTGCAATGGACTAGATCTGTTCATATTCATTTGAAGTGTTAAGAATTCTAGGTTTAAAATAGCTTCTGGATATTCCGAATGTAGATTTCCTCTCTCCTCGTCCGTCCAATTACAATCTGACAACTTTAAAAGGTCATTCTGTGCCTAAAATCTGGAGTTTATTTAACCTTCAGGACACTGACAGAGCAACACAGATTCTTGGCTGGGCCTTAGCCCTGGCTTACCCTCTCCCATGGCACGAGACCCCTTCCTCATCCTGCATGCCAGTGCCAAAAGCCCCTGCCCTCTGCTTGTCCAGGAACCCGCCAGAGTTGGTCTGGCTGCGGAAGAGCCCACACATTAGCTGGCAGCACAGCTGAGTGAGGAGCCAGGGGCAGCAGTCCTAAGGCCAGGTGACTACTAAGGTGCAACCATCTCTATCTACTAATGGTCTTGGGAAATGAAGGTTCTGCTTGTGTTTAGGAGAAGCTGGAAACACCAATTACTCAGCTGCTCTAGATCAGCGTTTTTCAAAGTGGGGGTCGTGACCCAGTACTGGGTGGCGGCAGGTAAGGCACTGGGTGGCTCTAGTCAGTATCGCCAACCAGGATGTTAAAAGTCCTGTTGCAGTGCTGCCCAGCTACCTGTTCCGACACCTCCCTGCGCCCCGGAAGCAGCCAGCAGCAGGTCAGGCTTCTATGCAGGGGGGCCTCAGTGCTCTGCGCACTGCCCCCACCCTGAGCACCGGCTCTGCACTCCCATTGGCCGGGGGTGTGGAGCCTGCGGGTGAGAGCCACACGGAGCTGCTTGCGCGCCTCCGCTTAGGAGCTGGACCCACTGCTGGCTGCTTCAGGCGCAGCGCAGTCCACGGTGGCAGGCCGGGCGGGAAGCCTGCCTCTGCACCCCCGCTGTGCCACCGACCAGGAGCCATCAGAAGTAAATCCACGCTCCAATCCCCTGCACCAGCCCTGAGCCCCCCTAAACCCGGAACCCCTTCCTGCACCCAAACCCCTCATCCCTGGCCCCACCCCAGAGCCTGCACCCTCAGGCAAGGCCTGACCCCTTCCCGCACCCCAACCCCTCCTCTGCACCCCAACCCCCTCATCCCCAGCCCAGAGCCTGCACCCTCAGGCAAGGCCTGACCCCTTCCCACACCCCAACCCTCCCTAAACCCAGAGCCCCCTCCTGCACCCCAAACACGTCATCCCTGGCCCCACCCCACAGCCTGCACCCCCAGGCAAGCCCTGACGACCTCCCAAAACCCAGAACCCCTTCCTGAACCCCAAATCCCTCAACCCTGCCCCCCCAGCCCAGAGCCCTGACCCCCTCCCGCATCCCAACCCCCTGCCCCAACCCTGAGCCCCCCCCAAACCCGAAGCCCCTCTTGCACCCCAAGCCCCTCATCCCTGGCCCCAGCCCAGAGCCCTGACCCCCTCCTGAATCCCAACCCCAGCCCTGAGCCCCTCCCACACCCCAAAATCCTCATCCCCAGCTCCGTTGGGTTGTGGGCATCAACAATTACCTTCAACTGGGTCCCCAGGAAAAAAGTTTGAAAAGCACTGCTCTAGATGGATGTATCTCCCAAGAGATCTGCTTGTCAGTACAGCAAAGGTTAAAGATCAAATGAAGATTCCACCTAAAACACCTTCTTATAGCAGCCAGCCAGTTCCTATGAAGAGCATGAGCACAGCGAAGGGGTGACCATGTAAGGGACTAGGAACACACAGCACTCAGGCCTGCAAAACACCCACCTTTTATTGACATTTACCCATTCAGAGACAAAGCAGCTCATCTGCACGGGCGTGTGATGTGGACACAGCACAGGGAAGTCATTTCCATCAGCCGGAGGGCTCCACTGTTCGTTTAGGAGATCCAGTGAGCGTCAGTGACAGGAGGCAGAACTCAGAGAATAACCTCCGCTGGCTATTCAACACCCTTAGGGCTGACTCAGGTTTCTAATGTACAACCGCCACAGGGAATCAGACAGGTACCAAGAAGCAGCTTAAAGCCAGTCTCTGCTGCGGTGTATAGTTCCCATGCACCTGAGGCACCCGCAGGCAGCACGCATCTATTTGTGAGGGATCACTTTATTTCCACTCATGGCAACTGGAATCAGTAGCTTCCTATGCTCCAGAGGAAGGTGGCGCTCTATCAGCACATGTAGAGGCATCTTGTCTGTCACCAGCCCTTGTCTTCAATTGAAGAGGAGAGGGGAAAGAGAAAAAACAGTGTGGTCCATTTAATAAGACTGTTTCTACCCTGACAAGATTTGTACCCAAACCCCCTTGGGGCTTTGCTCAAAGAGGACATTTTACACTGTTAATATCGGAAATACAGTTAGCACCGCACAGGCACTGTGGGAAGGCCAGACATGGTCACACTTACACCCAGCATGGGTGTGCCAGATGTGCTCAGACCCAGCGAGCAGAGGAGTTCTTACCCAACCTGCTCTGTACATGCTCAGAAATACTTGGGGGCATCAGATCTCCTAGTTGGTGTGACCAACAGGCTATGCACTTTTCTACGAGGAAGGCTGTTTACAGAACTGGCCTGGGCACAGTGTCCTACTTGTAGAGGGCAGCAAGTGGCTGCCAATTCCCCCACTCCAGGGGAGGGGGATGAAATTTTGTTCTCTCAGTTATGAGCCCAGAACAATTCCTGAACTGGAGCTGAGGAGGTGCACATCAGACATCAAACTATTCTGAAGTGCAAACACAGGACTCCACATGCAGAGTTCCCACCACTGGCCAGGGACACCTGATGGGCCCTCAGCCAGTTCACACTAATTCTAGCACTTTTCTCAGACAGAGGGATAGGAATGTCCAATCTAGGAGTCTGACTGATAAACTCCGGAAGAACCAACGTTAGCCCCATTTTAGACACAAATGCAATTGTAGCCTTGAATGAATTGTCACGTCCTGGGGAATCCCTGGAATGGAGTGAGCACGGGGCTTTTCAAAGAGACAGTGGGATAATGATTTGGGTGGCTTCAGAGCTACCCCAGCTTTATGGCTAGACAACAGCCTCACAATATAGGAAGGGTTTGTCAAGGTTCTCCTAGGCTTTGGGCATGGCAAGGACATTGCCAACAGCTTCAGCAGCCAATGAATGTTCAAACTGTCAACAGCCAGCAAGCGTGCTCCTTGGCCCAGTATTCACAGGCTGTGAGGATTAAAGTGAATCGCCAAGCAGCAGTCAGTGGCGGGTAAGCAGTCTGAGCTGCAGGTAAGCAGCATTACTCCCACTGCAGATTTTAGTCATTTCCCAAAGAGGAGACGTCGAACACCCTTGTCAAGAAGCTACAGAACTGTGCAAACCTGAAGAACAAACTGAGCGCTTCACAAATTCTACTCAGGCAGCTTCTGAGCAGAGCAATAGACTGTATGTAACTGTTATGTTAACGTGAGCCACCAACAAAGCGCTGTGTTAGGAACAGAGACAACAAGGCTGAGTGTTGGAATCCTTGGCTAGATACAATGGATGAACTAGCTTCTTCCTTTCCTGCAGGGCCCGGGCTTGCAGGGGCAGGAATCTGGACACTCCTTGGATACCAATATTTACAGAGAACACTGATATTACAAGTGAACTGCACTAAATTCAGACTTAACTCTGAGGATCCCAGGCAGTGTCAGATGCAGGGAACACTGGAAACTGTCCTCCAGCTCCAGAAGGTGTTACAGCCAGGAGCATATACCAAGGGATGCCACAGGGGACTAAAAGCAGGAGAGGGGATCAGCACCTTGCTGGTCAAAGGGTTAGATCAGTGTTAAAGCCTGTTGGGAACTAGTTTCTAGTCTAACAACGGGCTCCCACCCCAGCCTGGGGCTCCAAGATGCCAGTTGTGGTTGTATCCTCTTCACCCACCCTCTCTCCCTAACCACTTGTCAGTGAGAGACGCTTCACCCCTTGGGAGCTTTTGAAATGCTCCCATGAGCAAACTTATTTGCACTTCTCTTTCATGTGACCAACGTAATAGAACAAACTCCACCCTACCTTCTCATGAGGAGCTCCAGGTCAGCTTCCTCCACAGTCTTCCTCTTAGCATGCATGGTGTAAGCCTCCAAGTCGTTACTGAGCTGCCTGAAGTACACCTCCACACTAGAGGAGAGGAGAGGAGAGAAGAGGAGAGGAGTCTTAAGGCAGAGCACAAAAGCTGCCTCCTCCTCAGCTATTTCTACAGGGCTACCTATGCTGCAACTAATCACAGCACAGGTCACTGCCTTCCAGGAACGTAGAGGTGTGAGGGGCCCACCCCAAGGAGAGTCAGAAAGCTCCAGAGCTGTGGGGATTGGTAGATGGTAGACTATACCACTGCACTGAGCTGGAACAGCTCTCCTGGGTGTTCTGCACCACACAAAACCTTGCCCTTCACCACACCCAGTTTCACACTCACTGACATGTTCCACAGCCAGGTTCCTGCCAGCTGAAGAGGACTGGGGAGCCCCTCTGCACCACTACTAGCAAGAAAGACACCCAAGTAACACAAATGTGGCTGCTTTACAGGGAGACCTCAGGCCCTAAACCAAAGGCTCCTGCCCAGCAGCATGGGGTGCTGAGCACTGCACCAGCCCCAAGAGCGCTTATGGACAGGCCAGGTCTGTGTTGAGAATGTCGTTTGCCCCCTTTCTCTCACTGCATGGCAGCCCCTTCCGCGGGCCTGTTTCCTGCCACGCCTTCCTCTACTTAGTTGGAAAGGGCTACAGGACAGCAGGTCTGTGGGCAGGTAACGGGGGCTGGGAGGAGAGGAGTTTGCTGCTACTCACCACTTCTCAACAACCTTAAATGCATCTCTGGCCACTGGCACTTTCACATAATGGCTAAAGATCTTCTTCACCAAGCTGCTGGGTAGTGCAGGCTCTCGCTTTCTCCTGGGAGCCATCGCTGTTTTCTTTGCAGCCTGTTGAGCCCGGGGAGGCTTTGGGGGAAACCTGCCAGGGAAACAGAAAGCACTAAAGCAAACCAAACAAGCAGGCATAGTGGGTGGAGGAGCAGTGAGAGCACAAATGGAGTTCTGGCAGAGGACACACTGAACACAAAGAAGGGCCAGTCTAGACACGCCCTAGGGCAGTTCTCTCTGCTCCCTCGGAACGCTGGAAGAGCCAGAGAACTCGCCCCATTTGCGAGACTCTCCTGCAGTATTACAGCACCTTTGGGAGAGTCACTGCTAGGGCCAGGATTTCAGGGCTGGGTATGTACATCCGTGGGGCTGGTTTGCAGGCACAGTCAGCAGAACTATGCAATGGGGGAACGACAAATGCGGAGCAACTGTTCTGGGGCCAAGTCACCATTTGTGCCTCCAATTCCACACCAACGTGTGAAGCTGGCAGCTCCGTAGGCCAGCTCTGCAGACTCAGATGAGAGCCTCTCAGGGTTCACTCAGCCACATTTCTGCCAATTGACAAAAGTTAACAGGTGGGGAGTGGATGGAGGAAGCAGGAAGACCAAGACCCAAAGGGAATCCTAGATCTTACATGATTGTCATTACTGAAGATGGTCAAACTACTCCAAAGGCAAACAGGGCATTTTTCTCCTAGATATTCCACCCCCAACACAGTTCATAAGATGCTTATTTTAAGTATCGTGATGCTCTTACACAGAGACATTGTCCTGTACCGCTCTGCAGAAGGAGCCTCTGAACTGTAACCTTCCTCTGTGGAACAGAAGCCCCAATCCAAGTGTGTGTTATTAAAACTACCACCTAGCTCTTTTACTGCACTTCTCACCTGTAGAGCCCAAAGCACGTTACAGAGTTAGCCGGTATCATTGTTCCCATTTTACAGAGGGGAAAAGGCGACATCAAGAGGGGAAGTGAGTGGCCAGGGTCACCCAGCAGTGACAGAGCAGAGGGTAGAATCCAGGACTCTGGAGTCTCAGTCCAGAGACCCTGCACACAATGTCTCTATCTGACTCGCCCTTCACCCCATCTGCATGTTCTTTGGTCAGAGCTCTAGCAGGACTGTGCGAAAGGAGGGTATAGGCAGCTGGAAACAGATCAGCCCCAGAGACGAATGAAGTATGAAGATGGAAAAGGGATGCCTTGGTTCTAACGTATGTGATCTTGGTAAGTTACTGCCCCTCTGTGCCTCAGTATACCCATCTGTCAAATGGGGATATGGATGCCTGACTCGTGGGGGAGGTCAGGGGTTGAAATGCTTTGGGATTCCCTCTGACCACTACCGCATGCGCTCATCTACGTGGGCACTAATGATACTTGCCAGGTCTGACCCTGAGCAGATCAGCAGTGACTACTGGGCTCTGGAAGTGAAGTCGATGGAGTCAGGGGCACAGGCAATATTTTTGTCCATCCCCCCGGTTGAGGGTACGGGCCCAGGTAGGGACACATGCATCCTGGAGATGAATGCATGGCTGCACAGATGGTGTAGATGGGAGGGCTTTGGCTACCTTGACCATGGAATGCTGTTTCGGGAAGGACTGCTGGGAAGAGTTGGGGTCCACCTGACCAAGAAGAAGAGCATCTTTGGACACCAATTCCCAGCCTAGTGGGGAGGGCTTTAAACTAGGATCCAAGGGGCAGGTAAGTATAAAAAAAGGCAACCTTAACAAAGGGCTAGATGTAGGGGAGGGAATGGAAAATTACAATAGTGTCAGAGGGGAAACAGTGAGGGAATCTGCTCAACATCTTACAGGTCTGTACACAAGCTAAGTTATGACTTAGTTGGCTTCACTGACTTGGGATAAATCTCATGACTGGAATATTGGTCTAGAGGGGTAAAGCTTGTTCAAGAAAGAGAGGCAGGGAAAAAGGGCAGAGGTGTTGCATTATACATCAAGAATATAGACACTTGTTGGTTTTTTTTGGTTTTTTTGGAGATATACCTATCTCATAGAGCTGGAAGGGACCCCAAAGGGTCATCGAGTCCAGCCCCCTGCCTTCACTAGCAGGACCAATTTTGCCCCAGATCCCTAAGTGGCCCTTCAAGGATTGAACTCACAACCCTGGGTTTAGCAGGCCAATGCTCAAACCACTGAGCTATCTCTCTGAGGTCCAGAAAGAGGTGAGGAGCAGACCAGCTGAAAGCCTCTGGTGGCAATAAAAAAAGGGGGGGGGGAAATGGAGTGACATCACGATAGGGGTCTACTACAGACCACCAAATCAGGAGGAAGAAATGGATGAAGTATTTATAAAACAAACAACAGAAATATGCAAAACATAAGACCTGGTAGTAATGGGGGGACTTTAACTTCCCAGACATCTGCTAGAAAAGTAATATAACAAAACACAAGTTCTTGGAATTTATTGGGGACAACTTGTTTCAGAAGGTGGAGGAAGTAGCCAGGGGACAGCCCTTTTAGATGTGATTCTGACCAAGGGAGGAATTGGTTGCAAATCTAAAGGTGGAAGGCAGTTTGAGTGAAAATGACTGCAGGGCTAGGCTAATGATCAATTTCATGATTCTAAAGAAAGGAAGGAGTGAGAGCAGCAGGGTAGGACAATGGACTTCAAAAACACAGATTTCAGCAAACTCAGAGACCTGGTAGGTAAGGTCCCATGGGAACAAAATCTAAGGGGAAAGACCAGGAGAGCTGGCAGTTTCTTAAAGAGACAATATTAAAGGCACAACAAACTATCCTGATGTGAAGGAAAGAAGAAGAATAGTAAGAGGCCAATATGGCTCCATCAGGAGCTCTTTAATGACCTGAAAATAAAAAATGAATCCCACAATAAGTGGTAGCATGGACAAGTTGCTAAGATGGAGTACAAAGAATAGCACAAGCATGTGGGGACAAAATCAGAAAGGCCAATGCACAAAATGAGTTACACCTAGCAAGAGACATGAAAGGCAGTAAGAAATGGTTATTTAAATACATTAGGAGCAAAAGAAAGACAAAGGAAAGCGTAGGTCCTCTACTTAGCGGGCATGTTTAGTCTTGAGAAAAGAACACTGGGGGGGACCCAATAACAGTCTTCAAATATATTAAGGGCTGTTATAAAGAGGACAGTGATCAATTGATCCACGGAAGGTAGGACAAAAAGTCATCTGTAGCAAGGGAGATTTAGATTAGATATTGGGAAAAGCTTTCTAACTCTCAGGGTAGTTAAACTCTGCAATAGGCTTCCCAGAGAGGTTGTGGAATCCCCAACACTGGAGGTTTTTAAGAACAGATTGGACAAAACTGTCAGGGACCGTCTAGGTTTACTTGGTCCTGCCTCAGTGGAAGGGGCTGGACATGATGACCTCTCGAGGTCCCTTCCAGTCCTACATTTCTATGATTCTGTGAAAGGCACTTTGCCTCCAATCCTGCAGATCATGGCCCTAAAGCCAGAGTAGCTGGTCATGGGAGGATTGCACCAACAGAAGGGGATTCTCTGGTGGCATAACACAAGTGCTGTGGCTCCTACACTGGCCACCTGCACCACCAAACTCCCACGCTCTCTCTGGGTGTGAAACAGGCACATGCTGGTTTCTCTGGCTGAGGTTCTGCATTGTGTCACACATTACTGTGCTTTTCTATGGACCAAGCCCTCACCATATCCTGTAACGCAGAACGAGCACGGCCAGCCCAGGCTGCGAGGCATCCTTCGCCATCTCAGTTCAGAGCAGCGTCCAACACGAGTGCTTACAGTATCACCCTCTGCCATATCACTGGAGAAGCTGGACAAAGCCCAGATAGTCCTGGGGCTGGAGAGATTGAGCTCCAAGGGCAGGAGAACCTCTTATTGCTGGCTCTGATGAAGCACATGGCTGGCCAGGTGGTATCAACCATTAAGCTGACTGGTTTAGAGTGATCCAGGGCAGAGGTGCCTTTTGTGTCTCCAGTCAGGTGCAGCCCACACTCAGCACTGGGAAGTGCACTAGTCACGGGGCAGTGGCTTTCCAAATCCAAGACACCACAGTTCATTTAACACGATAAAGGGACTTGCATCGTGCCTTGCCCTGCCAGGATCTTAGGGCTCCAATTTTGGGCTATGGCTATTTACCGTAGCACTGCATTAGCAGCTGCAATCTGGTACCCCTGATTTGCCTCCAACACTATGAAGAGCCTTCAGGAAAGGAAAAGGTTCAATGAGTGCTCATTGAAAGGGCTTGCAGCCTGAGACCTGCCCTGGGAGAATATTTTATTAACAGTTGCTCAATAGCTGCCTTTACCCACTTGCCAAAGTCAGAGTCCCTGCACCATTGCTCCCTGGCACCACTGAAGCAGCACCCAACAGTTCACAGAGCTCCAAGGGTGACTGGCAAGGGAACAATCCCCTGGGGTCTGGCCTTGGCAGCTACGCCAGCTTCCAGCTCTGCCTGACTACTGTGGAGTGTGGGTTCACACTTACTTGGAAGCAGCAGTTTTCAGGGTGCGTGGGGTAGACAGCAAGGAAGATGGTCTATACGCTTTAGCACGGACGAATGCAGGTGTCTTCATGGACAGCTCTGAGGAGAGAGAGCACGAGACACTTAAGCCCTGGATTTTAGTGGTTTGGAGTTCCTGCTGCAAATGCTCCCATAAGGGGGTGGGGATGTCACATTTTCCACAGTACAGACCATATTGTAAGTGTCTTGTAGCCTCTTTTCCTCTCAGTAGGGATGACAAGAGTCCTCAGCAACTACAGCCATGGTTCCACGCTGAGTCTTATGGATTGCAGCTGCTTTTAGGGCGATAAGGCTTCTCTCCTTTGAGAGATATTAATCAGCCTCCTCTTGCTTTCTCTCTCCCTGTGTGCCTGGCCAACTCTGCACACCTAGTCTTGTATTCCATGGCCATGGAGAGAGGTGATTCCGTGGGATATGGAGCTGGCTCTGCTACACTCAGTTCCCAAGGAGGCTCCCAACAGCCCAGAACTATTCCTCTGTGTTAAACCCCGCCATTCTCCCTGCACCAGGGACAAGCCTAGGAATAAGTTCCTTCCCTTACACTGGAAGGGGCAGAGTCTAGCAGCATCACCCACTTCCACAGAAAGAGCCAGCCAGCTGAAGCCCAGGTCATAGAAGGGCGATCGAAGTGGGAGTGAGACACCAAACCAGGATTCTGGAGGGCTGTGAGCCTGCCTCTATCAGAAGGGGCAGCAGCCACCAGGTGAGTTTCATCTGGGGCAGACCCTCTCATCTACCCTCTTCAGCTTCATTTTTGAACCTTCCATCTGCTTCCTGGGAGCAGGAAGGACAAAGCAAGTTAAGTGGAGAAATGAGGCAATGACTCCATGACTTCCTGTCTGAGGAGGGAATGGGGGAGTGGGTGGGACTCCTTGCTTCCTGGTTTCCTCTGCAGTCTGGGGAAAGCCTGAAGTTGTAGGATCAACGTGGTATTAGTTTAACCTAGTGCTGGTTACAAACAGCTAGAATAATACAGTCTGTTGCAGAAAATGGGTGCTATTGCCACAGGCCTTGAGCAGTAGTCATCTCCTGAAGAGGAAAAGTGCTCCACACGCTGAATGCAATGCTAAGAGTCCCTCTGAGAATGGAGCAGTGCCACAGACTGGCATGGGTCCCTTGGGTTAGCTCTTTCTGAGCAGGCAATCCTATGCGTTTGGGGGGTGGGGGTGCAATGCCGGGGGTGGCAAACTGCAGCACTATGCTAGGCTCTTCAGAGTGTCTTCAGGTGATTAGGAGGGTGATGCTTGGCTTTGATCTCTTTGTCCGACCTCTCTCCCCTTTATCCAATGTTACACCCCACTCCTCCCCCCGTAACTGTTCTCCCCTCGCGAACAGCATTCTAGAGAGCAGGCCCAATCAACACTAAGACAGAGCCACCTACAGGCCAGTGCACTTGGTGGCATGGTTAAGTACATCCACAACTTTTCTTTTGACACTAGTGGCAACCCAGTTGGCCCCTCTGCACAACATGCGCTAGCATGGGCATTCTGGTGCAGCCAGACTGACGTCTCTACACCGCTTCAGCTACTAGTGACGAGAGCAGAGATCGGAGAGGTTTTTTTAGGATGCCTTCCCACAAATCCCCCACTCCATGGTGCACCCCATTCTGGGAGATTTGTGTACCAGTCAAGCAGGACACTGAAGCTTGTCTCAGGCAGAGACTTGTTGGGTGGAGAACCCAGCACTCTGAACTACGTCTTCAACAAGAAAGCAGCCAGGAGTGCTCGAGAGACTGAGGAGCCGTCAGTGCTGACTGAAGAGGAGAGTCCTGAGGCAGATGCCCCTCTTGCTGTGTGCAATGCAGAATCAAGAGTGATAACGTCAGGTCACCATCTCTGCCCATATACTCTTGGACTGGCTCAGCCCTTTCAATAACCCCAACCACTTTGATCTCTGTGGAGCTTGCCCTGACATTACAGCACCAGTCTACCTAGATGTGAGTTTCAGTCTCTGTAGGCAGGAGAATTTTCATAGCTGTGTGTAAGTTGGCTACTGCCCCAAATTCCTGCTCCCTGGCTCACACAGGGTGTCGGATGTTAGAAGCATTTCATTTTTGACTAGCACATGTAACTGGATGGAGCTGGACCAAAAGTATATGTCCTGAGCAACCTACAGCTAAGACTATCAGGGATAGATTTTTTAGGCCTTAGACAAGAACCCAGGGATTTGGCAACTCAAAGCACTGGTTAATCTGACACCAAATAACTCTACCCTAAAGCATAAGTGATGTTACTAGGAGGAGACAGGCCAATGATCAGGACTGAGGTTTAGACTATTGGAGATAGCAATAGCACTGAAATATTCCCTTTTCATTCAAGAGAAATCACAGTAAGAATATTCTTCAGCAGCGAGATCTAGCTGGACATTATTCTACTGTGGAATCTAGTGGACAACATGGGTGGTAATATTGTTACCAAAACCCTTCCACAGTCTATCGACAGGCCCCAGGGGCAGCCCCTCCAACTGACTTCTACCACGAACATGAGTGCGTTCTTACCGTCACTCTCTGGCTCCTCAGTTTCAGCTTCCTCCTCAGTCATCTCCTCTTCCTCGGAGTCACCCACCTCTCCTATTACAGCTCCACCATCCAGCTCAGCTTCTCGTTCGACAGCTTCCTTCATCAACTTCCTTCCAGATTGCTCAGAATACTGAGCAGACATGGCGCTGGAATGCCTGCTCAAGCTGCGGGTTCTAGCACTTCTGGGGCTCTCGACAACTAGGTAAGGGATAATAAACAAGCTTTACTCTAACAGGCCTTTCAGCCAAGGCTTGTCCTCACATGCATTAAGCCTCAGCCCCCATTTGAGACAGACAAATAGTCCCCAGGAACATGTCTGTCTGTAGTATGGAAAGCGCTGTGTAAGCCTATAGTGCTGGTTTTTAATAATTTAGTTGCTAGGTAAACTGAGGCACAGAGTTTAAGTTACTTGGCCAAGGTTAGAGGGTTGGAAGTAGAACTAGTTCACTGCCTTAACTACTTCACAACGCTACTGAAAATTTAGTCGTAACAGTCCACTCGGCTTCCTCTCCATTGAACTCTGAAGGAAGAGGGCCTACATTTTGCTCTGCCTAGTTTTCTGAAGGACACACAGAACAGCCCTTGCCAATATGGAGAAGTAGAAATAAAACTAGAGGTTTTAGTTCAGATTGGCATTTGAGCTGCCTATCAATGCCCGCCTCACTTACTAGGGACATTCTGACACCAGCAGGGCAGCTGCAGCGAGAGGGCAGAGAGAATCTCAGTGTTGATTTCTAGATCAGTTCCCAGCCTGTTTCAATACCTCACATCAGAAGAGCTGTATGCAACTAGGGAAAGTCTGTTCCCATGTTCATTTCAGTTCAGATGTTAAAGCATCCTAAAACATGAGAGAAGCAGGTTTACGTCTCTTACTTCTGGTGCCCATAATGCTGGTGTCAAGGGTTATTTTAGGAAGGGGATCTGGAATGCCAATGGGAATTAAAGAGAATTGTCAAATATATGCCAGTTTGTGCATGGCAAAAAGCGATCAATCCTTATTGTGAATCTGAGCTGAGAGGAGCAGCTCTCTCCAAGCCTGACTGCTCCAAGTATTTCTTTAAACCTAAGTGAGGCTGAGATATTTCCTCCTTATCAGCTACTTGTGGAGATTTCAGTTCCCAAAGAGCAGCAACAAAAAGAACATTCACCACATCAGAACACCAAGTCAATAACCTTTACATGACCAGCTACAATCCAGTCAAAACAAGTCATTTATAACAGCAGGCTGGCCCAGAACGCAAACTGAAGAGATCCCACTTAGAATGGAAGTCAGGCCCTCTCATATCTAACCTCTGACTGACAACGTAGCTTCTACGGATCAGACATACAGAAGTAACAAGCATTTTTCCTCAGATGACCAGCAAGCAGCGATACATAAGGGCATTTTCTCCAGGGGAAAAAAACAATCAAAACAGGACATACATCTGAGTGGGCTTTAGAAAGAAGTTGCTGCAATCAGTTTTCTGAAGCAAAGTAACTACTTAGGGAAGAACACACAGTATAGCTAAAAATAATTGTCAATCATGTTTAGAAATTTGTCAATGGAGAAAGCGTCCTTTAATTATATTTCCCAGCAGGAGCTCCAAAATTAGATAGAGGACAACACAATGTTGAGCCATTGGAATGCCTAGGAAAGCAAGGACTTTCCAAGGTTTTTTCCTTAAATTCCATCGTGTTCCGGGTTCAGTGCAACTCTGCACTCAAGATTTTAATCACACCACTCTTGTAATTAATTTCCATATTACCCTGCAGTTTCCCCCATATAATAATTAACAAACACTTGAGGGGAAGGAGGGTCTGTGGTTAAGGCACCAAACTGGGACTTGGGAGACTGGGGCTCTGGCACAAACTCCCTGGGGGACACTAGGCAAGTCATCCCATCTCTGTTTGGAGACCTTTCCGTTGTCCATCTACAGTGCAAGCTCTTCAAGGCAGGAAATCTATATGTACAGCAACAAGCACAAGAGGGCCCGATCTCAACTTGGGCCTCTAGGCACTACTGAAATACAAACAATTAAACAATCCTGTGGCACAAGATGAAGCAGCGAGGCACAGACCCAATACCTTGAAGTGCTTTGTCTGGTGGTGAACACGTCTCACCAAATGATCACTCTATAGCTGACCTGAGTCCGCATTCTCAAAGGAAATCTGCACAACACCATCAACTGACAAGCCTGTGAGCTTAAATTCATAACTTGGCTAGACACTAAAAATCATGGACTGAACAAAGACACTAGATTTATGGCTTATTACAACAATCTATAACCCAGTAGCAGCCCCCCCAGCTGCCTTCCCCCCCTCCCTCTTTTCCTCCCTATGACTGGAGGGGTGTTATTGGGCCACTTCACCTTGAAATGTGTTAACTACTTATGCTACACAATCTCTTCCACTTTGTGACACTGAGTCCGTTTCCCAGACCTGAAGAGGAGCTCTGTGTAAGCTTCTCTCTCTCACCAACAGAAGTTGGTCCAATAAAAGATACCAGCTCACCCACCTTCTCTCTCTATTATCCTAGGACCAACATGACCTACCACACTGCTGCATAAAGGAAGAGAATGTAAGTTTAAAGGAGCCACTGTGCGGAACTCAGTCTGCAGGAGCTTGGTAGGCAGCAAATTCAGTGATATTGAGCTAATAAGCTGGCTACCCAGAATGCCATTCCTGTTGTGCTCCCTATACGTACACAGAACAGATCTCTGCCTAAAGCTAAATAAAGTGCTAGCTAACCTTGTAGGCAAAGAAGAGACCTCAGCTCAAAACAAAGACTCTATAGAAACAAGACAGACAGACACGTCTGAACTGCGGTGGTGGGAGAGGGGTGTAGTTAGATGTACACAATACATTACAAGCAGCTTTCCTGGACTCTTGGCACATTTGTGCATCACACCAGCACTAACAGCGGTAAACCCAGCCATCCTCCCAAAGCCAGGAAATAAAAACAGCCCTCCACCCCAATTATCAATCCCAGCCCTTTGGTGCACACTGCTCCTTCCCCAAAAGCCTGGGCAAAAAGATAGCGCATATCTCTTGGCAACCCCTATTTCAGACCAACAGGAGAGAAGGGTTCATTCTGCCTGTTGTTTATCAACTGCCTGTGCTGATCTCAAGTACGGCAGTGTAGCCCACCGACAGAGCAGGTCTTTGGCCTGGAATCTCTTTTTTCATTTAGGGCTTTATAGGTCAAAGCCAACACCTTAAGCTCCACCCAGAAGTGCAACACACAGCCAATGCAAAACCCAGAGTGTTGGGGTTATGTGCTTCCCACAGGGCACGCTGCTTAACATTCAGCTGCCACATTCTGTCCCAGCTTCGGTTTCCAGGTATGTCCTTGCCAGAGGCCCCCTGGGTGAAAATGGANAACTGTGCCCACCTGTAAATATCCCAGAGTCAGGGCCAGGTTTAAATAAACAATTCATAGAACGTGTAACTGGGATAAAAATGGAAGAGATCAGACCAGCACAATGAATGTCCCAAATCTAAGAGTGGACTTGAACAATGGTCTACGCTCAGACCAATTTCAAAACTAGAGCCTCGGTACAGAGCTGGTCTAGAACAGGGTTTTCCTACCATGAACTAGAAACAAAAGCAGTAGATAAAATCCTGGACAGGGGAAGACCCCTAACTTCCAGGTGAGGAGAGGGGAGAAGACTTTTTTCATACATTCATCAATTCCAAGGCCAGAAGGGATCATTGTGATCATCTACTCTGACCTTCTGTACAGCAGAGGCCATAAAACATCCCCCAAAATAATTCCTAGAGCAGATCTTTTAGAAAAACATCCAATCTTGTTTGTTCTCCTGTCCCAGGCCCAGCCTGTATCCCCAGACACCCCTCCAACTCCAGCCTGCCTCCATAATTCTCCTTTGCTGTATTTTGGTGGTGAGACCCACTTGCCAGGGAGACCCCACTCCTGCACTCTTCTGGATACTGGCCAGGGATAAAGATAGGGTCAAGCAGGGCATTGCTTTCTCGCCAAATGACAAGGGAGGAGGTCTTCCTCCCACTGGGATGGGGGGGGGACCCCACGGCAGAAACAAAACCCACCAGCCAGGGTTGGTCCTAAAGAAGCTTCTGCTCAGTGGGGGCAGGGATCCCCTGGCAGTGGCTGCACAAGAAACTGGGAGAAAAGCCCATGCCAGCAGTGGTCTCCCAACGGTGGGAGAACTTGGGCTAGGCAGGGGAGGGGAGGTGAGGGGAGGGGAGATGGTGACAACTAAGGGTATGTCTACACAGCCAAGAAAAACCTGCAGCTGGCCTGGGCCAGCTGACTCAGGCTTGCAGGGCTTGGGCTCCGGGGCTGTTTCATTGCTGTGTGACTGTCCCATCTCGCAGGGTCCTAGAGCCCAGGTTGCAGCCCAAGCCAAAACGTTTACACAGCAATGAAACAGCCCCGCAGCCCAAGCCCCATGAGCCCAAGTTGGCTGGAACAAGCCGGCCCCAACTATCTAGTTGTTGTGTAGGCATAACAATGGGGAGGACAGGGGACTCCCTTCCCCTGGAGGGCTTTAGGCCACAGGGTGGGCCTGGCAAAGTACCAGGCTCAAGTGTGATTAATGTATCCAGCAAGCTAGTTTACAACGGCCATTCTTTGATTATAGGGGAAGCAGCTTACACAGCAGGTCCCAGCTCAACTCTCTTTGGCTCCTACGGTACTCAACGCCAGCCACCCGCTCTTCTGCGCCAGGAAGTTGCTCTGCATAACTGCTCCCTCGGGTATGTTCTCGCTGCTCTGAGCTCAGGCTCATGGCCCGTCCCCGAGACTCAGTGGCCATCTGGTCAGTGTGTTCAGGATCCTGGACCAAGTCCTTCTTCTGAAGTCTCTCTGTCATGCCCTCCTCGGCATCCACATCAGACAGCATTCCCTCTTCAGTAGCTGCATTAGAAGCTTTTCTCCCTTGCACTGGAATTTTTCCTTTCAAGAGCTTTTGTTCAGGAGCAGAAAACCCTGCTTGGCTTTGTTCACCGAGCTGCGGCTGAGCAAAGAGCTCCGTGTTGCTGAGGATGATTTCAGTATCACTCGTCCCCATGGTCATTCCAATCATGGATGTTGCTTGCGACTCTGCCAGATAATTTTGTGCTGGTTAGAAATTTTTAAAATAAGTTTAATCTGCAGAATCATTCAGGGCCCTAGGAAAGCAAAGACATTAGCAGGACATGCATACAGCGTCATTAACTCAAAACTCTTGCCCTGCCCTTGATGTCAATCCATAAGCCTTTATAGCAATTTAATGCCAGTCACAAGGACATGTGCTTTCTACACCAACCCATAGCATTCTGGATAAGAACTGCAGAACAATGCAGACATCGTTCTCCAAACCCCAGGGCACCCAAACAAATACTGGGAGATTTCATTCTGCCAGTAGCTACTGAAAAGTTCTCATGGAGTTCCCCATCTGCCACGGGCCCACATGCACAGGTCCTTCATGCACTTGGATTGCTTAGGGCCAAGAGCAATTAAAGGATAGAAAGGAGACTTCCAAACCAATCTGCAAGTAGAACCAATCAGATCAGAGTTATAACAATCTCTAGCCTAGAGAGGGGAGAATTGTTGGTTTCACCCTTATGGGGGCTTTGAGGACAACACAATGGATGTGCAGAGCTGTTGTGGTATTGCCAGAGACTTCAGCATAATAGTGGTTCCTACTGGGAATTCTGACCAGGAAGACATCCATTAAAGCAGAAATCCCCAGGGGGGGCCAGGAAGTAAAAAAGCCCAGTGAGAGAGAGCTGTTTGGAAGGACAGGAGAATTCAATAGTAGCTCAACAAGGCATCTTCTGCAGAATGATACAAGTGCAGAGATCTGCTCAGTTCTGTTGTCAATAGAAGTCAGGCAGTCTCTGCATTCTGGGGTCTTTGCCAGGCCTGCATTCCTCAGTCTGTCCCGAGCCCTGGCTAACGGCCTGCTGTGGAACAGTGGAGCTGCCCACCCATTTGGTAGTGCTAGCCATCAAGAGCACGTAACACCACTTTGCCAAGGACTGTGCTAGCTTCTGGGTGCCATTCAAGGTGTGGCTATTTATAAAGCTCTGAAATACTTTGGATTCTGGCCACCTCTTTCGTTCCATGAAAGCACACTAAGGCTATGTCTACCCTTGGAGTTGGAGGTGTGATTTCCTGCTCAAGTAGACATATTTGCGCTAGCTCAGCTAAAACTATTAGTATGGCCACAACAGTTCGGGCTGCGACAGCATGGGCTAGCCAGCCCAACTACAAACCCACCTGGACCCCACGGGTACCTACATAGGGTGGCTAACCTATGCCACTGCCTGTGCTACCACAGCCATAGGGCTATTTCTCGTGTGCTGGCTCAAGAAGACCTAATGCGAGTAACATCCACTCAAGCTGCAAATCACACCCCTAGCTTCAAATGTAGACATAGCCTGTGGTGACTAGCATTTTATCAGACAGATCATGAAGGCAGCTGGGGCACCCTTCCCAACAATCCCTAGATTTGAACATTCCTGGGCTGGAGACAGGTCCTGCTCAGTGGAGAGCCCCCAAATTATGGGATTTCCTTCCTCCACTGGTCTGACAGAGTCAGAGCACATGGAGCACAATGCAAGTGTTACACTCCCAGAGCAGGGATGGTTTTAAAACTGGAGTTGATTAAACTTAGTATCCCCAACACACATAGCTTTCACAAGCCGCAGTGCTGCTGAGTCTGTCTAGAGCACACCTATCTGCTGGGATCACACCCGGCTCTGACCTCTTTAACAGAGCCCCAGTCGGTACAGGGACAGGGTGCAGTGAAATAACTTGGGCGTTCCAGACAGCTCAGACAAAATTCACACTGACATTAAAATACTCTAACATATGCACGTATGAACTCATGAGTGCTGCACCAGACTCACGTATAATGATGACTGCCTGATCGGGGGGAGCGAGTTTAGTGATGAGCCTACTTGTAGAGTGTCCTTTTCTTTACTTGGGCTTTTTTAAATGATGTCTATCCACCTAGTGATCTCTATTTTTTATACCTTTATAGAAAAAGAACATTAGCCTTGTGCCCTTTTTCTGTTTCTTTTTGATGGAAGGTGGAGAACTAATGGAACAACGATGTCCCAAGAAAGATTTTTACTCAAGACTATTTAACACTCTGGCTTTGTCAATACCTATTGAACTTCAATGACTAGTACACATTACGGAGAACAACATCTTTGCTAAAGATTCGACATCCTAAAAGGTGGGCAGCTCCAGTACCAAAGCTCTGAGAGCCCTAAAAAGGCCCTCTGACAAAGCTAGGGGAGCTGACAGTCCTGAAATTTCTAAAAGTAAAAAGCAAGCAGGAAAATGTTTACTGAAAACCCTTCCAGGCCTTCCTTCTCCAGCATGAAGCAGCAGAGAGAGAGCACAAGCCCTGTTTATTTCTTAAAACCCTGTGCAGGTGACAGTTAAATTGACTAAAGGGTTTAACACACCAATGCACACTGACAACAGAGATCTTTAATTTGAAACACAGCGAAATTATTGCCTCAAATTGGCTACAAGATCTTCAAATTGCCACGTGGGTCCTCCTGAGCACTTCCCACCCTACCCCATTACTCCGGAAGATCCCAGCTGCTGGGGTAGAGGACAAGGGCCTGTGCTCCCAGAGACCTCATTTCCAGCAGCTGCATTTCACCTGTATAGTTTCATCGTGAGCAGAAAGGAGGTGAAACAATAGGTGGTACGCAACACTTCCCAGCAGTGAGGGAACCTTGTGGAGACATGATGACAGCAGGCTCAGTACAGAAGGAGGGAGCCAAAGGACTAGCTGCTCTGTGGCTATGGCTAGATGTGACTGAAATCAGTCAGTCACGACACTTTAGTTCTCACCACCTCCTCCCTCAGTCCCAGGTCTCCTAAGGCCCAGTCTCACTAAGGAGATGCCAAACAGGAAGCATAGATTCAGAACCACCTCAAGCTCCTGACTCCTGTTTAGGCAGTGACGGCTGCTAATTAGCAGGTTGTAAGTAGACAGACCAGTGATACTGAGAGAAGGTGGCTCAGGCACCAAGGACAGGTTGAGTCACCAGAATAGCTAGAAGGAGGTTTGTGCCCCTCTCAACTTTATGTTTAGGATCACTTCCATGTCACTGTAAACATGGAAGTGGCCTGGAAATCCTGAAACCCTAGCAATCTGCTTCTCCACACAACACCCTCCCCACCCAAAACAGGAGAAATAAGTCACAACACCCACTGCCTTTTATCTGCAAAAAATTCTGCTCCACGCCTCCTTCGAAAGCCTCCACATTGACAGTTTTGCGATTCTTTGGCCTGCGGATTAAGCCTCTTTTTTCAACAGACTCTGGAGGTACCGGGGTAGCAAGAGAGATCTGAAGAGGCCTGAAAAGGGAGAAAGAGTATAACACCGCTCCAGACCTACCGTTTCCCACTCCCATCCCAGATCACTTTTGCCACTAGCCAAAGAATGGGACTTTAAACATTGTGTTAACTTGAGGAGATTCTCTACAGGGTTAGGTCAACATAAGTGGCCTTGCGTTGACCTCGCCGTGCAAGTGTCTTCACTTAAATGTGGTTCCCACCAATGTAAGTGCCTCTATGCCGATTTAATAACACCACCTCCCTGAGCAGGGTAGAGTCACAGTTGATGTAATTAGATCAACCCACCATGAGTGTAGACACTGCGTTGTTTATGTTGACTGTTATTGGCTTTCAGGAGCTGTCCCACAATGCCCTATAATGGCAATACAATCGATAAAGTGCTACTAGTGAGGACACACTGCTGACCCAAGGAGCCAAGTGTACATGTACGTATGTACACACACACACACACACACACGTGATATAATAAGTGCGGTGGCTGTATGCCAACACAAAAGTTAGGTCAACATAATTTTGTAGGCTCATTGCTCTGCAGGGACTAGAACTGCAGGGTATGACAATGGTATCGAGTAACCTAACTACCTTCTTGTACTAAATAATAGTTCAGAGAAGATGTATCTTGAAAACAATAAAGCATATTGCATGTATATCTAGTTCTTCCCTAAGGCTGAGTTCCCTGGATCTGTGGGGCTCAGTTCCTTCAGACTCCTCCACAGAGCCTGTCCATACCAGCTTGTCAGCTTAGACAGCTGCATGCAAGTGAACCCCTCCCCACCCCCAAAAGGCTTTTTAACTCTCTAGTCATTTGCTCTCTAGTTCTCAGCACTGCAGAACAAGATTTGTAAACAGGAGACAAGACAGAGGCTCTTATAAGCTAACAGCTGCAACCCCCCCATAATCATCTTTCTAGCACGTATCTAGATACTCTTATCTGGAAAGCCAATGTTGTGTTTCCCTGCTTGTTCTTCTCACAGCTTTATTCAATTAGATCAACACAGTCATACAGGAAAGTCTTATAATCGCAATGTAAGTTGTACAGTCTCTCTCGATAACTAGGTTACACATCAATATTTCTAGAGTCTCATCTGGCAGCTCCTGCAGTATTCATAACATTATGTATCAGCTCCATTTCTGTCACAGTGGTGACTTTGCTTGCTGAACAACCGAGTTCCCTACTTCTCTCCTCCTAATTCCTTTTGGAACTGGAGATCCCTCAAGAGGGGACTGAGTAGTTTGAGATCTTTCTCTATGCCTCCAGCTAGTATGTGCCACAGCTGGTGCAGAACAAGAATTAAGAACCATTTTAACTGTGATCTCCAGCACACAACTCACCTCTTCCCCTTAACTGCATAAAGATAGTGGAAACACATTTGGGCAATTTAAATAATCTGACATCAGTCTGCTTTAGCAAAATAGTTTAACATACAATAGATTATCTAACATTAAGCTACATATTTCAGGTGAATCAGCATGATTGTGACATGTTTTACGGCTTCCTGTCTACAGAGAGCTGTATTGTTGATGTGCCTGAAAAAAGACTAACACTTAAGAAGCCTTAAACCTAGGAGGGAAGCCTTAAAAAGTAAAGAAACTTATAGGTACAGGAAAAAAAAATGGCTTCAGAACACATCTGGGAAAGCATTTAATATTGACATTCTGTTAGTGTCCACAGCGCTGTGGGCTGTCCACACACAAGGGAACAGGTTGTAAACTCTTCAGGGCAATGGCTAAGACAAGCAGCATACAAAGCAGAGGAAAAGTACACATTATGAATGCTAAAATAAATAAAAATAAAGGCCAGATATACCCGACTGTCGCTCAACCTTTCCATCAGGTATCACAGCTAAAGCGTGTCTTAAGGAGAGATCTGAAGGCAGGAAGGACAGGCTCAGCTCAAAGGGGAGGGAGCAAAGGCATGAGCAGCACGGAAGAAAATGCAGAGGTTGTGGGAGAAGCAAAGAAAAGGGCAGTCATGGATGGCATCCCTGGCGGAGCACCGGGGCAATGCGATAAGAGTGGCTAGGTAGGGGCAGCAGCATTGTGGAGAGTCTCGAAGGTGAGGACAAGCAGCTTGAACTACATGCAGTGGAAAAGGGGGAACTGATTGAGAGATCTGATGTGCGCCAAGTAATGGACAAAGATGGCCATAGCTACATTGTGCACGGATTTGAGGGGGACAACACTGGAGCAGAAGGCAAGAGGGGCCAGGGAAGAAGACACCACATCAATATGGGAACTGATGAGGATCCTAGATGAGGCTTAGCTGTAGGTACAGAGGAGGCCACATCTTAGAAATGTAATGGAAGACCAACAGGATTTGGATCCAGCCTGAATGTGTGGGGCAATGAAGAGGGAGGACTCAAACCAGAACTGATTTAAAAGACCACCTTGCATCCACAACCCCAGGATATCAGAGGGTATGCAATCAACTATCACCAACACCCGGTATCAAACTAGGGAACTGCTTTATCATTACTGTTCAACCTACAGGGTCCTATTGTATGTTGCTGTGACAGGGAAAAAAGTGGGCATGGGGTGCTGGATACAGGTAGTTCTGCTTCCTGGTGCAGAACTGCCCAACAGAGAGACTGCTCAGAGCTGACTTACTGCAGCTGTGGAGTTCAAGAGAGCTCTTCTGAAGACCATGTACTGGCCCATCCTGCCTGCTCCTCCCAGCTAGAGAAGATCTGATGAATCAGAGCAGTTGTAGTCATGCCAGTCAAAAGCAGAGGCCTTTGTGGTTTAACTCACCTTGTCAGAGAAGAGTTGTCCAACGCTGGCTGGGCTGAAAAAAGTTTGAGGCACATATTAGCTGAGTATGGCACAACCTGTACAGATATTGCTAGTTTGAGGGAACAATCTTATCCATTCTCCACCTTCCAGGGCTGGTTACACTACGATTCCCCAAGAGCAAAGCTAGTATGTTACATCCACTGCCTCATATTTAAGGCACCACGAGTTGGGCAGAAATAACACAGAAAAATATTCAGTGGTTTTCCTGTATTTCACTAATTTTCAGTTTGTTTTAGGAAAATAAAATGACGGCTTCACGATTCCTATTCTGAATTGCAATGCTGCTTATTAACATATTAGTGGCTAGTTCTCTGAAAGGGCAATAGACTGTTGATACAAAAGACAGCTTAATGGAAGAGAAGCTAGCTCATTCAGTAATACTAACCCCATTTATGTTATTAGTCACACAATATTGGAATTTTAGGCTCATCACAACCGCCCTTCTGTGACCCTGTCCCTTCCAGGTAATAAAGAGGCGTCTGGAGACTTTGGGAGCGTATTTGAAATCAAAATACACCACAGTCCCAGGTGAAGTAGTTACTAAAAGCTGCCCCTTGTCCATGCAGCCCCAGGAGAAAGGCGGCCAATTTGGCTTTTGGTAGAGCTGCAAAGTGTGAGCTTTTATAGATTCTAATATTCTGAGGCCACAAGACATCACTGTGATCATCTAGTCTGACCTCCTGTATAACACAGACCATAGGACTTCCCTGAATGGATTCCTGTTTGAACTAGAGCATATTTTATAGAAAGACATCAAATCTTGATTTAAAGATTTCCAGTGATGGAGAATCCACCACAACCTTTGGTAAGTTGTTCCAATGATTAATTACCCTCACTGTTAAAAATTTACATCTTATTTCAAGTGTGAATTTGTCTAGCTTCAACTTCCAGCCATTGTCTAGTAGATTGAAGAGCCCTCTATTATCAAACTGCTGTTCCCCACATAGGTACTTATAGACTGTAGTCAAGTTGCCTCTTAACCTTCTCTTTGTTAAGCTAAAATTTAGAATTCAAAGTGGAAGAATACCAACTTGGAAAGCCATCCTGAGAGTCACAAATGGAGGAGCTGCTCAGGGAGGAGCCAGTTACTTGTAGCTTGGGTGGTTTTAGTGGCTCAACAATGTTAATTTTTAATCTAAAGAGATGGCCTTTGGCCCACCTCCAGAGCGCCCCTTTTGTACTTGGCAACACACACCGCTTCCTGGTGCAGAACTGCTGAACAGAGAAGCTGCTCAGAGCTGACCTACTGCAGCTGTGGAGTTCAAGAAAGCTCTTTTGAAGCTCCCTGAAAACCTTGGAGTACAGAGTCAAGCAAATAGTTCCCTGATTCTGCCTTACCAAGGTTTCGAGGAAGTCGCTCATCTGCTCCTCTCTCAAACTCAGAAATGCTGAACTTCTTTTTCTTCCTACTCATGTGTAATGCAGTGATAACTGTGCCCTCAGGAACAAAGTCCGGCAGATGCATTTCTTCCAGGCTACCAAAACAAACAAGCCAAGGTTTTAGTGCAGGCCAACATTCTAGTGTTATCATCCAGGTACGCTCAGCTCCCCAAGACTTGCCCCTGTGCTGTAGCAGCAATAACATTCATTTCTGTTTCCCACTTTTTGGAGCAGCAGAAAAGAACTAAGCAATGAGGGGCTCAGCAAATACAAGAAGGTGCCATTCACTTGTCTTACCAGCCAAAGCAGATTTCAAGAGCAAAGGAGATCCAAACACATGTTTTCAATGAAGGGTTCTGTGAACTTGAGGCAAAAATTAAGGATCAGATCAGACTCAACCCAGTTTCACAATTCTCCCCCCATAAGAACAAGAGACAGCAATGAACATTTATCGCTGTACGGCTCGGTAAATAGGAAGGAGTCATCATGAAACGTCATAAAGGATGCTTGAATATAGGAGAACAGGAGAAAGATGCTTCTCTAGTCAGGGACTTGGGCCAGGAGCAGTAAGCTAGCAGGAAAGAAGATGTAAAAAAAATTGCCCTATTTTACCCCTCCATGCTGGCAAGAGCCCTCCCATGTGAGAGCAAAGCTTGACTCGTACCTGCTGCAGAGGGGGGGGGAGGGGGGGGAGAAGAGGAGGCAATGCTGACCCTTTGAGTGATGGGAAGAACAGATAGTCAGCTGAATGATAGGCAGAGAAGGGGCAGGGCAAGGGGGGGTGGGGGGAGAATTGGAAGCCTGTGAGGCAATGGAAGGAAGATCAGGGGAGATGGTTGTGCAGCCACATGGACTTTGGAGTTCCAGGTAAACCTAGCAGTCAGACTCAGACTTCCATTGTTGGGGGAGGGGGATGCAAAGGGGCACAGAAGCTTGAAGGGAGATGTTAACAGAGTGGGGAAGGGAGCAAGGTGAAGCTGAGCTGGGGAGGGGCAATGCGGTGATGGTGGAGAGGATCTCAGGGGGTGGAAACAGTTCAAATCCCAACACTGTTGAGGCAGCAAGAGCTTCAGCCATCTTATTCCAGTACAATGCCCATCCCCACTACGTTACAGTGTGTTGGATCCACAGAGCTCCATGGCTACAGATAATAGAGCTCCTTTAGGCCCTGCTGCACCCCCTTCTCAGCCCTTTGCACCTAGGCCGGTGGGACTGGAGCAGATCAGTCAGTAGGTTACTCCTCATTGGAACAGCAGGCTTGCCGGACATGTGTAGTTTGGCATCCCCTGAGCGAAGAAAAGTGCCTGCACCATTCAGTTGTAATTTATTAACATTTCCATGTGCTGTTTCCCCGCCCCCCTCACAGTGACATCTGCTGGGGAAGGTCAGAAGTGCATCTGTTTTTCACTGCTTTTGTTACAAGTTTAAGGCAAGCATTATTATTATTATTAAAGGACACCTGCAAAGGAGAAAAAAAAATGGGCTGATGTCCTTTTTTGCTTCTTTATGACAGGAAAAAACCCTGAAAGACTGGTTAGAAAAGAAGTGTCTGCTTGTTTTTCACAACTGCTCTGGAAGGCTGTAGGGCAACTGGAAAACCAGCAACACAAGTGCCAAGAAAACGAAAGCTGAGCAATGGACAGAAGGGATTTTTTAGCCAGACAACTTAAAACTTTGTTTACAACTATTAAATCTCAATGAATAGTTAATATTTTGACAAAGGAAGTCTCTTAAAGATCTAACAATTCCTTCCCTTTGGTTAAGATATAAGAGCTGACAATAGACATTGTCTGAGACTTCCAAGAACTCCACCATCGAAACCAGGGAAAGAAAAGAAAAAGGTGCACAGACCCACTTGCTCAAAAATACTCTGCAGGTCACCTTTAAGGTAGGTTATTTGTCATTGCAAGAAAATTCACAGATTTATAGGAAAAAAAGGAAACAGTCACTGAGTCATTATTTTGAGCAAAATATTCTTTACTCTGCAGTAACAATTAATGACAGCTCTGTGTAAGCTCAAAAGCTGGTCTCTCTCACCAACAGAAGTTGGTCCAATAAAAGATATTACCTCCCCCACCATGTCTCTTTAAAAACCTTAAGTCACTCCTCCATTTTCCATACAGTCAAGTTTACAAAAGTAGATGGAGGAACTTTGCTAAGTAGGTTCGAGACCATGATGGATTGTGGGGGGAAAACACCCTAGAAGTCACAATTTGCTTAATCAGCATAGTAAGTAATCTTCTCAGATTGCATTTAGCATCAGTGCCCAGATACAATGTCAGAAGCAATGCAGTGTCTAGCAGTTATTTATTGAAGAGTTCATTTCAGCCTGCATCCTGGAATCACAAGCCCAAATATGTTTATTTTAGGAGAATAGTTAGTAGTTCCTAGAACTGCACCTGTCCAACTCCCCTGCCAATTTTTGTGGTTTTGCAATCACATTTTCATTTTTTATACAGTTTCTTTCCCTGTTTTGTGAATAACCCACACAAACTGGGGGAAATGAATATACAAGGGAAACAATTAAAGTGACTAAACACAAAATGCTGTCAAATGCACAAATGTATTTTCTCCCTTATCAACCAGTTGCAGTGGTCTTAGCTGTTTCCTGTAACAATAGTATGTAAAAAGTTTTCAGACAGAAGTGAAGTTTGTAAGATGATTGTATCCTTTTCATTCTTTACAGGAACAGTTTTAACAGTTTGTATGATGGTTGGGTATTTGTTATTTGTTAAGAGGCGTATCTAGAGCTGAAAAAGGCATTTTTATTTATACGTAAATAAAGATTTTTTTGGTGAATAAATTAATGTCTAAGTTAGAAGTATAAAATTACACCTAATGTTAAGATGAGGCATCTGGATAAGCAGACAGCTAATAGTCTGAACATGTTTTGGCCTCATACCAGCTAACCAAGGAGAAAACACAAACAAAACAATAAACAGAGGTGGTTTAGGTCTCCTGATTCTCTTTCAAGCAGTCATCTGCATTTAAAACCTTCATCTACAGCATGCCATTGCCAGGCACCAGGTGGTCTTTTAGAACTCCCTGCCCTTTGCAGGATGAGCATCTCCTGAGCCAATCTGGGCCAAAGTGAAAATGCAACTTGCAAGGAGATTTTTTTTTTTTTTGGCCAGTCTATGTGAAACCTTCATGATCACTACTGACATGTTCTAGGCAAATTCCCAGACACAAACCAACTAAGTAATAAGGAAATGAAGAAATAAAGCATGTCAATAAGTTATACTGTACTGGGATGGGACAGCCCCTTTTCTCCCATATCTTTTCTACTTTTATTCTAAAGAATCACATCTCCACATCTCTTTAATGTATTAAAGACATTTACACCAATATTTTTGAAGCATTTGTGCAGTACATTGAAACTCTGGCCATTTAAATCAGATCAGGTCAAGAAACCCAGGTTTCCCCACCACCACCACTAACAGAAGCTGGAACTCTGTCCATACTTAACAAGTTAACAGGAAACTACTTACCCACTGGAAATTCTCTCAGATGGAGGCTGTGATCCAGGCTCTTCCGGTTCTTTGGTCTCACTCATTTTAGGAATCAGAGGTGAAACTTGTGGCTCTGTCAACAGAGAGTACTTCGTTTCCACAAATTAAACTAGTAAGAAAGTTAATATGGCAGTGCAATGATGGGTATCCCACTCCTCCATCGGGTTAACTTCTTCCTATTTCTAAACTAGGATGAAATATTTATTCACTGCCTAGGATGCCACAGTGGAGGCAAGACAGTAGATGCCAATCAGTTCTCCCCAAGTGAGACCTGCATACTCCATGGCAAGCTCACAATTAATTTTGCAGCAAGGCTTTCTACTGGCTAGGTTTCATTAGGATTAGTAGCGTTAATAAAAAAAAAACTCAGGCAGCAGCTGGCAACCCATATTCTAGTGCAGCTGATCCAAAGTTGACAGTAGTGGAAAATTTGTAGGGCTGTCGATTAATCGCAGTTAACTCACGCAATTAAAATAATTAATCGTGATTAATCAGTTTTAATCGCACTGTTAAATAGAATACCAATTTAAATTTATTAAATATTTTGGATGTTTTTCTACATTTTCAAATATTTGATTTCAATTTCCAACACAGAATACAAAGTGTACAGTGCTCACTTTATACTATTATTTTTTATTACTAATATTTCCACTGTAAAAATGATAAAGAACTAGTATTTTTTACCTCACACAAGTACTGAAGTGAAGTGCAACTTACAAATGTAGATTTTTTTTTGTTACATAACTGCACTCTAAAACAAAACAATGTAAAACTTTAGAGCCTACAAGTCCACTCAGTCCTGCTTCTTGTTCAGCCAATCACTAAGACTAACAAGTTTGTTTACATTTACAGAAGATAATGCTGCCGCTTCTTATTTACAATGTCACCTGAAAATGAGAACAGGTGTTCACATGGCACTCTTGTAGCTGACATTGCTAGGTATTTACATGCCAGGCATGTTAAACATTCATATGCCCCTTCATGCTTCAGCCACCATTCCAGAGGACATGCTTGCATGCTGATGACGCTTGTTAAAAAAATTATGCGTTAATTAAATTTGTGACTGAACTCCTTGGGGAAGAATTGTATGTCTCCTGCTCAGTTTTACCTGCATTCTGCCATATATTTTGTATTATGGCAGTCTCAGATGACGACACAGCACACGTTGTTCGATTTAAGAACACTTTCACTGCAGATTTGATAAAATGCAAAGAAGGTACCAATGTGAGATTTCTAAAGATAGATACAGCACTCGACCCAAGGTTTAAGAATCTGAAGTGCCTTCCAAAATCTGAGAGGGACGAGGTGTGGAGCATGTTTTCAGAAGTCTTAAAAGAGCACAGTCTGATGTGAAAACTACAGAACCCGAACCACCAAAAAAAGAAAATCAACCGTTTGCTGGTGGCATCTGACTCAGATGATGAAAATGAACATGCATCAGTCCGCACTGCTTTGGATCGTTATCAAGCAGAACCCATCGTCAGCATGGAAGCATGTTCTCTGGAATGGTGGGCAAAGCATGAAAGGACATATGAATCTTTAGCGCATCTGGCATGTAAATACCTTGCAACAGCGGCTACAACAGTGCCATGCAAACACCTGTTCTCACTTTCAGGTGACATTGTAAACAAGAAGCAGGCAGCATTATCTCCTGCAAATGTAAACAAACTTGTTTGTCTGTGTGATTGGCTGAAGAAGAAGTAAGATTGAGTTAACTTGTAGGCTCTAAAGTTTTACATTGTTTTATTTTTGAATGCAGGGGCTTTTTTTTACATAATTCTACATTTGTAAGTTCAACTTTCATGATAAAGAGATTGCATTACAGTACTTGTATTAGGTGAATTGAAAGATACTATTTCTTTTGTTTCTTTTTTACAGTGCAAATTTTTGTAATAAAAATATAAAGTGAGCACTGTACACTTTGTATTTTGTGTTGTAATTGAAATCAATATATTTGAAAATGTAGAAAACATCCAAAATATTTAAATAAATGGTATTCTATTATTGTTTAATCAGGTGATTAATTACGATTAATTTTTTTAATTGCTTGACAGCCTTAATTTTTTTTAGAAAATTCTAGTGTAGCCGTAAAGGCTAAGGCACCATTTCTATGCATGTCCAGTGGTTCTAATACTAGAAGATAGAGTGGCAGAAATTCTCTGCCATGTTTGCAAAGGTGAAACATACTCTATCTTGAAAGTGAACACTTCTTGCATGACACTTTCAGCTGCAATATACAAAAAGGTAGGTATCAGTGTAAGGGAATCACAAAATGGTCTGAATTCCTCCTCTGCACAACAGAGTAATCAAAGATTACAAACCAACTCCCACTCCCCAGATCCTTTAAAGAATTGTTTCACTGCTGTCTGCCTTCCTGGAGAAGGATTTTCGACTTACGGGTCTGGATGATTCTTCTGAGCACCACTCTTGGCGTATCATTATCAAGATCAGGGAGAATAGTTGGTGTCTTCTTTGGCAGGGAGGATTTGTCAGAAATGCTTTGCCTCCTTGGATCAGACAAGTGCTAGAGGAGAAATCAAAGACGGCCAATTCAACTCTCATATCTTCTGGTGAAAGTTAATCTAGCTAAAGCCTCCAACCACACAGTTGTATGGAGTATTTTCCTCAGATCAGAGATCCTAGTATCTATCTCTTTGGTTCTCAAAAAATACTGTCCTCCATTTGCTCTTTAGCAGCGTTTGCATTTCACTTTAGGACTGAAGACAGTCCATCATCATGGTAAATCACTTAAGAGACATAAACAGACACTATGCATGGCTCTAATTCTGAATGGGCGTCTCCATTTCATGAGTCCCCTTCCCCCCATCCCCAGCCCCAAAAAAGCCATATCTGAAAAATAAAAGAGCACAACCAAGCTGAACAGCTAAATGAGACCAAAAATGTTGCTCTCCAATCCACACAATGGATTCAAGTATTTTGTTCTCCTTAGCGGTGTGAAATTGGGAAGATCCAGGCACGCAGGACTTACTTTTTTTTGTTGAGTTCCTACCTCTCCAGCATTTACTAGTTAATAATTTACAAAAACCATTGTTTCCTTCTGCTCTCCCATCTGTATGCAGTACCCAGATGTTGTTTCTTGCCTTAGACACTGTAAGCTGTTCAGGGCAGGGATCATCTCTTTACGTTTGTACAGGGCCTACCACAGTGAGACCCTGATTTCAATGTGCTAGCACAGTGGAAATAACATTATTAATAAGAAGGGCAGAATATTTGAGAGCAGATCTGCAGAGCAGAGACTGAAGAACTCTGCTCTTACCAAAGAAAGTGATGCAGCAGCAGCATCAAGTAGTTGAGTTTTTATTGCTGGAAAAAGAGAGTGTTGCACAATCAGAACTGTGCTATCAGATAATGTATCTTGGAAAGAGAAAAACCGCTTAGCTGGTGTGACTGATCAGTCTCCTACTGAAAAAAACAGAAGAGAGCTGAAAACCCTGTTTCAAATCACCTGTACTCATTTAAACCATTTAACAACTTGTATTAAAAACCAGACAGTCCACCACCTGGATGCTGCCTCAGGCAGGCAAACAGACTTATGTCATACAGCTCCAGTGTGTGAACTCAGTTATGCTCCACTGCACAGATTCTAAGGCTCCAAGGGAGCATTATGATCACCTAGTCTGACCTCCTGTTTAACACAGGCATAGAACTTCCCAGAATTAATTCCTGCTTGAACTAGAGCAGACCCTGTAGAAAGAGATCAAATCTTAATTTAAAAAGTTTCCAATAGTGGAGAATCCACCACTATCCTTGGTAAGTTGTTCCAATAATTAATTACCCTCACAGTTAAAAATCTGCACTTTATTTCCAGTCTGAATTTGTCTAACTTCTTCCAGACATTGGATCTTGTTATATCTTTGTCTGCTAGACTGAAGATTGCTTTATCATCACATTTTTGGTTTCTATGTAGGTACTTATAGGCTCAGAGTCCAGACAATCCCAAAGTGATATCAAAACATCAGAGGAGCAAATGGTACCTTTCTCCCCACTGACTGCTGGACCCTCTCTTTCATTTTATGGCGCAGGGCCATGGAGGGAGATGCTGCCCTGGAGTCCTGACTGACTCTGGTAGAGCTCCTGGTCCTGGGGGAAGCCCTGGTGTCAGGCATGCTGCAAAAACACAAAGCCAAGCACACTCTGTTCAGTTAGCAGCGTGGGGACAGACCCACGACAGGGTGGTATCATGGAAGCGCTGCCCGAAAGGGGCTGGGGGGGGGGGAGACTGATGCTGGCTCTACAAGCTGCAATAGACAAGGGGAGTAAAAGGCTGGACAGAGCAGTGAGGCAGAGCCTTACACAGCAGGGGGGTCTTTGCCACGGGCCCAGGTGCCCCCTCAGAACGCCTCCCACCCCCATGGCTGGGTTTGGGGGGCGGAGCTCCCCTTGTAAGCACTAGTGGTCCCCTCCGCCCCCCATAGCTGAGCCTGGGGACAGAGCCCCCCTCGTGGGCACTAGTGGTTCCCTCAGAGCCCCCGCCCCCCGTCGGCACAATAAGTCCCTCCTAACCCCTCCCCCGGGGCACTGGGTGTCCCCTCCGAACACCCCCCCACCCCAGGGGGCACTGGGGGTCCCCTCCAGCCGCCCCCCATGGCGGCCCCGATACCTACTTGCCGGGTTCCTCACACCCCAAGGGGAGGTGCGAAGCTCCAGGTTCGGTTCCGTCCGCGCGAGCCCAGCCCTACCCAACGGCATCAGGCGGCACCAGGCAGCTCTCCCTCCCGCCTACCGATTCAAGCGAAACCTCCGCGAGAACTCCCGACCAAGCCCACCGCGCGGTGCCTGCTGGGGGTGGTAGTTCTAGCCCTGCAGTAGGGCAGGCTCTCTCTAGCTTTTATCCTGCCCTCCCGCCACAATGTGACTGGGGCGATGGGTGCAAGCTGCTTCAAACATGGACACCTGCCCCCTCCAAGCTGAGTGATTAGGTAGAGCAGGGGAATCACCCACCCGCTTTGCGGGGACCCAGCCTTCTTTGGCCTAGCCTCTCCTGCTGTTCTTCCGGAGTTTGCGTCTGTAGTTTGGATCTCTCCACTTGTGTTTGGGGGACCCACAACAGCACCACTCAGGGCTGGCTTTAGGCCGATTTCCCCCGAATTGGGCCCCCCGCCCTAAAGAAGAGCGCCTAACTTAGGCGCCTTTTTAATTTTTACTCACCCGGCGGCGGTCCGGGTAAATCAGCGGCAGGTCCTTCAGTGCCGCGGAAGACCCGGAGTGAGTGAATGACCCGCCGCCAAAGTGCTGCCGAAGACCTGGACCGCTGCCAGGTATTCGAATAGGACCCCGCACTTCCTAAAGCCGGCCCTGGCACCAGTACTGAAAGTGCTGACATCTCAGGGGCTCTGAGCCCTACTTCTGCACTTGACACCTCTCTACACTGACTTTCAGACTGGCCCCACACGGATCTCCTATGTCAGTAAGTTTGCATGGGTGGCACTTAGAAAACAAATTTGTTTTCTTGTAAATAGAATATATTTGATCTGGGAGAGACACTCGTGCCATTTTTACAAGTTCACTTTGAAGAGTAGAAACACAAGGTATGGGAAATCATTGAGGAAGAGGGAGGGAAGTTAATCCACAGGGGTCACCATACATCCCAGCCCAGGCATCTTATGTTAGGACATGGGGATCATCCTAGGTCCAGTGTTTGTCAAAGTTTTGGAAGCTGAGCCTTACTTAAGAAAAATTAAACCGACTCCTTTGTACTCCTCCTCTGGAACTCCACCGTGTGTTGTTAAAGGTCTACACAGTTTAAGGTATATATCTTCCCCACCTAGTCCTTCATTTGCTCCACTTTAGATAATGCCAGTGTGGATCTTCATAATATGACGTTTCCTGTCCTTTGTAACATGCTTTATATAACAGTGAAATAAAGCAGTGCAATTGTTTACAAAAGAGACATTTAAAGCACATTCCTTGGCATCTGAGTTAGTACTCTTTGAACTGAATCAACCCCCTCAGACACCTTCACTGCTTCCTCACTCACTTAAATATTAATTACACAATTGGCCATTTTGTTTATTACAATGTCTTATGGACTTGCCCCTGCCAGCCTTATGGAATGTGTCTATCTTTGTCCTCCTCAGTCCAGCACCATTCTCCTCTCCTTCCTTTTACATAGTAGTAACAATGGATGTTCTTTAGCTTTTTTTTGCAATTTCTCATGTGTAGACTAATGTCCCTCCCTCTGTTCCCATTGATTTCCCCATACGTTTTGGCTCTACTTTTCAAAGTTTACTTGTAAAAATGGCATGAGATTTATTCTCTCTCCGGGATAAAACATATTCAATTTATAAGAAAATAGATATTTTTTCTAATGGCCATCCAGACAAACTTACTCTGAGGTCATGAAGTCAAGAAAGTTTATTTGTGGCTTGTGCATCATCATTGCACAGTAAAGATTCTGCTGGCCAAATTCTGCATTAATGACAGCTATCTAATCCCACGGTATTAAAATTCTGCCTGCAGTTATACCTTATACTACTATGCTTGCAAACTGGGCACAAGTTGTCTTGCAATGATGTTATTTAATATTCTTGTTCACAAAGCGTGAGCCACAAAAGAGTGCAATTCTTTTCCATAGTTGTGCTAGCTCTGCAAGGTTCACTTACGTTACTAAAGTAAGCAGATGTAACTCAGCAAACAGAGCACAGGTCTGTTTAGAAACGACAGAACGGGAATAATGGGTGCATATGATAAAGAACCATTTTGCAGAGCACAGGCTTATCTGCATTTTCCTATGCTTTATGCTGAGACTATGAAACACTTAGTAGTTTGTTTGTATAACTTCTGTGTTGCTTTGTCAGAGATAGTAGATAATGTTTTCACCTCCCTGCTCATAGAGAGTATTCCACTTGCCAACAGATCCAACAAGCATGGTACTTCCAGAGAAATGTAGTTCTGTTTGGTCAAGGTGCACTTTCTGGGAAACAATCTTATACATGGGTGTGGTGGGAGGCATAGATCTGAACGGACAAAGTATATTGTGGGACTGGGTTGCCCACTGTCTTTGTCCCTGTTGAGCTCTGGGGAATGCTGCCCCATCCCTGGGAGCAGGACGCTTGGGTGAAGGTGAGGGGGTTTGTAGTGCTACTGTGAGCTGGATTGGCTGGGGCATGAACAACAGGTGTATTGTGTAGTTCAGCTGCCTGCCTAACTCCCGCCCAGGAAGAAACTGTCGGGGCTGCAGTGCATTGTGGGTTATGAACAGAAGTCCTTCGATGCAGTACAGCAGGTACAAGTTGCATAGAAGCCTTGTGTGTTGTGAGTGCTGTACGTCTAATTTGTTCTGTAATGTTTACGTCCCATGAATAATCTATCCTATCACTGCAGTATCTGAGTGGCTCACAACGTTTATTTAGCATTCACCTTACAACACAGCGGGTGCAACATCATCCCCATTTTACCAATGGGAAACTGAGGCACATAGAGCTTGATTGGCATGGCGTCACTCAGGGACTCTCAGCAGAGCAGGGAGCTGAACTCAGGGCTCCTAAGTTCCAGGCTGGTGCCCCAACCACTGGGCCTGCCTCTCTCTCTAGCACATATGCCCCCGTGACACCAGCATTTATCTCCTGTACTTCCACAGGTCTCACCTCGGCGGGCGCGACGCGGGATAGCCCCAGTACCTGTGGGGCAGGTAGTTTCTGGGCTATGGGGGCCCGGGGCATTGTGGAGCGGGCAATCCCGGCCGGACCCCTCACGGGCGCGCTGCATTGTGGGGTGGGCAGTCCTGAACTCTGGGGTAGGCAGGCCGGCGCGGTGCACTGTGGGGCGGGCAAGCCCGGCGCGCTGCATTGTGGGGCGGGCAGTCCGGCGCAGTCCCGGCGCGCTGCATTGTGGGGCGGGCAGTCCGGCGCAGGCTCGGCGCGGTGCACTGTGGGGCGGGCAGTCCGGCGCGGTCCCGGCGCGCTGCACTGTGGGGCGGGTAGTTCCGGTTCCGCGGCGGCGGGCGGCGCTGGGGCGGCGGGCGCGGCGGCCTTGTGGGAGCTGTAGTCCCTCCCGGGGCGCTCTCGGCCGCGGCCGGCCGGCGGGGCCATGCCGGGCTTCACGTGCTGCGTGCCGGGCTGCTACAACAACTCGCACCGCGACAAGGCGCTGCACTTCTACACCTTCCCCAAGGACGCCGAGCTGCGGCGCCTCTGGCTGAAGAACGTCTCGCGCGCCGGCGTCAGCGGCTGCTTCAGCACCTTCCAGCCCACCACGGGCCACCGCGTGTGCAGCGAGCACTTCCCGGGCGGCCGCAAGTCCTACCTGGTGCGCGTGCCCACCATCTTCCCGCTGCGCGGCGTCAACGAGCGCAAGGGGGCCCGCGCCCGCCGCGCCCGCCCCGCCCCGGCGCCCGCCGCGCCCGCGCTGCTACTGGCCCTGCCCGCCGGCGCCGAGCCGCAGCCCGGCCCGGCCCCGCCCGGCCCCGAGGACGTGAAGCCCATCGACCTGACGGTGCAGGTGGAGCTCGGGGGGCCCGAGGCGCGGCTGGCGGGCGAGGAGGGCACGGCCGAGGGCGGCCCCGCGGACCACTCGTACTCGCTGTCGTCGGGCACCACGGCCGAGGAGCTGCTGCGCAAGCTGAACGAGCAGCGGGACATCATCGCCCTGCTGCAGGTGAAGATGAAGGAGATGAAGGGCAGCATCCGCCGCCTGCGCCTGGCCGAGGCCCAGCTCCGCGAGGAGATCCGCGAGAAGGACCGGCTGCTGCACGCCGCCAGCGCCGGGGCCCGCAAGCGGCCCGGCCTCTGAGAGCCGAGAGCCCCGGCCTGTGGGGTCCTGGCAGCCCAGCCTGCTGCTCACAGCCCCGGCGCCTGCCCAGGGACAAGCCCCCACAGCCTGGGCAGGGTCACATAGGGATAAACTCATTCACTGCCAACCTCTTCATGGGAGCATCACCAGGGCTCTGTCCTCTCCATCCTGGCTGCGCCAGCTCCACCCACCTGAGCACCACGGGGTACCTGAGTGGGGAGGGGATGCTGGCTGCCCACTGCATTTCCAGCCCCATGTCCTGGTGGGTGTCAGTGACACCCTGTTTCGACTATAGGTGGCAGCCAGTCCCCTCTTGGTGCTAGGGCTCCCAGTGCTGCTGGTTCAGGAGGAACTGTCCCTGTGTTGTGACAGCATTTGCAAAACTTTTCTAGAAGGGACCCATGTTACCACTAAGTGGATGTAGGGTGATGAGCATCAGCAACTGAACAAAACTTGGTACAATGTTAACTTGGGTAGCAGTCATGCTACTCCCTGCCAAAGCGTGTTTAAAACCATGACTGGTGCAGTGTCCTCCGTAGAAGTGAAAAACAGTGTTCTGTTTGGCCTCCTTAAGCAAAGACATGAGAAAACTTTAGAAGCCCTGTCAGTGTGATGCTTCTTCAGTAAATTACTGATGCTGTTAGAGACTCCCATTTCACCTGTGAAAGAATCCCTTCAAACTACAGTGCTACTGTATAGTGTAGTCATTGCTCTCTCTTTGCATTACACATGTAGTTGTTACAGATTTACAGATGCCTTGATGCTCTCGACACTGACAAGGATTATTCTGATCTGTATAATGGCTTCATACCTTGTTCACATTCAGTGGCTACAGCTTATCTCATTGGCTTAAACATTTGACTCCTCAAATGTAACTAACAGGCATATTGGTCTTTAAAACCCTAGCTTTTTCACAAAGACCTGGGTTGAAATTTTGGCTTAGATCACAAGTGAAATGAGTTTAGTCTCCAGGGACTCTGCAAATCCTTGTTGCTTGCTTGTAATCTACTTGGCACGACTAGTTTTGGATTAAGAGAGACCTCCAACTGGAATATCCTGGCATTGCTCCAGGATTGAGGAGCATTATAACCCATCAGTATGGGATGCTTGCACTGTCTCTGGAACTAGCCAGTGTTAGTCACCCACTTTTCATGGACAATAAAACAACTCTCCAGAAAAATTGAGGTGACACTACCACAGTTTGGACTGAGCATCTGCTTCCAGTAACTTTCAAATTATTATTAGAAAGACAGTGAAACTGGTAACTCAGTGCTCCTGGTGGTCTGATACACCTGAATGGCTCCACCTTGATGCTTATATTTAATGCTTTGCATTTGAACAGTGATACGCTTTAGGAAAGAACAATTCACCAAAAGCGTGCCCTATAATTACATCAGAAAATGCCCAGACTCTGTTTCAGCCAAGTGGGGGGGGGGGGAGTTTAATGGACTAACTACACGTTTGAGATTCTAAGATCTTTCTCTTGTAATTAGAGTATATTACACTCCAGAGTGGATTGGGCTGCAGATTTTACTAGATTTTATACACCTTTTCTAAATGTAAAAAAATCATCTTTAGTTGGGAAATACTGAAATCTTTAACACTGGCTAACTTTTAGCTGGCCAACTGTCCAGTTCATTCTGTCCCCATAGCTGGCATTACTAGTCTGAAGGGTGCACGGGGGATTTACAGGAGTGTAATATGCCCAGCTGCCATTCACTATCCAGACAGCTAAGCTAGACTTCAGTAGGTGCAGCTGATACTATGATGAGTGGGTCAGTTCTCTTAACTTGCGTAATGACTCAGCTGGTTGACCAGGAAGGTGATAGAGATCTATTCATGTACTAAAAATTTGTATAATTTCATTTTAATTTATTTTTCCAATCTGATACCTGGCTCAGACTGTAGCTACCTAATGTGCAGACTTCAGTGCAAGTCACAACTGCATCAAGTTTTCATGGGGGAAGGACTGGCAAACATGTTTGCAACACTGTGTTGGATTTAACTCCTGTAACATGGTCAATCGATCTCACTTTGATCGCTATACTTCTATCAAGACAATAGGCAGCACAATGTCTCTTTTTCTCGCATATTGTAAATGAGACTATTTGTGCCTCCTAGCTGCCTGAGAGTGTTTAGAATGTGCGTGTTGTAATAGTCATGGTACTTTTCTACCATTGTAATGCACTTCAGGATGTTCAGCTATTTGGAGTGCTGGACTGGTTAACTGCTGGACTGTTCCATTTCTCCAGGTTACACTGAGGTGCTAACATGCCTAATTTTAATAAAGTCTATTTTGTTTTGTTATGTTTCCTATTTCAGTGCTGTGTAATGTATGAATGGTGCCCAGAGGGCCTGTCTTTACAATACCAGAGGTCTAGTTCGTATTTGCAAAGTGTCCTAGTCTAAACCAGAACTTGGCACTGTGCACTTTAATACAGACCAAGGTGACCTTCCAAACATCATGAGTATAACAACTGACTTGCTGAATCTGATCTAATCCTTTGTAATGCAGTCTCACCACAATTAGTACTTTCACAGCATGTCCTAGGTGAGGTGTCTCACTGCCTTATAGACTGACTGTAGCCTCATCGTACCGTTGTGGGAGAAGATCAGCGGTCCCTCCGGAGAGGCTGTGAATGGAGTTGGACACCTGCAGCCTCAGTCCTGTACTAGGTTTTTCAAAGTTTCTCTCTTGTAGTTTGACACATTTTTCTCAAATAATTCTAGTGCCTGGTGGACCTTTTGTTATTGATTCCCACTGTTGCAAATACGTATATAGCCCATGTTTTCCAGTTCAAATTAGGTTTCCCCTGCATGCACATCTGCCATCATGCCCTTTGATTGCACTTACTCTTCTGCTGAGAGTTCAAATACGGCTTTGCTGCCACTTCCTAACGTACTCAATAGCTGCCTCTCTTACTCATCTGGATTCTGTGTCGGGCTGAGGTCGTTGATCACACAGCACTGCCTGTCATATTGAAATTGGGAGTGGTCCTGTTTTCTTGGGGACTAGTTTTCAGTACAGGGAGCATGGGAAGAGTCTTGCAAATGCCACTGCACTGAGAGAAGTTATGTTCACTTACCTGTGCACATTACCCTTTGGTTTCTTAAAATCTGCAATTAAAACCCAATGCTCAATTTTTGTAGAGGATTTCCCCCCCACACATTCCTAAACTAGTCCCCTATAATCTCTTGTAAAGAAGAGTGAAAGAAAGATGCAAAGCTGGCTGTTGCTTTTAGATTTTACCTTATTACATTTACTTTCCCTATAACTTCTCCAAAATGAAGGTAAGTGGGCAAGGGTAATGCAGTAGCTCTGTAAAACAGCACCTTAGGTGTGGCTCACTATATTCCTGTCTCAGTTCAGTGCTAGTAGCAGTTTTCCTTTTGAAAATAAAAGGCAAGCGATGCTGGCATAAGCCCAAGTATCACTTGTGCACCTACACTTATGCTAGCAATGAGAGCGGTCCTGGAGGCTAAAATTAGGCTGCTAAGAAAGGGATTAGAGTGCTGGACCTCCATCATGGCAGTAGTCTGAAGTGCTTCCAGTTTCTTGCACAGTTAGGCAGAACTGCAGAGTCTCACTGTGTGGATGAGACAATGGTATTGGGAGGGTGGGATTTGGGTTAATTACGAACAGGAATCTTTTGGGAAAGGAGCATATACAGAAGGATGGGCTCCACCTAAACCAAAACAGAACCAGATTGCCAGCATGTAAAACTAAAAAGGTTGTAGAGAAGTTTTTACACTAAGGGCTGGGGAAAAGCTGACCGGTGTGGAGGAGCACAGAGTTCAACCAGACATCTCTTAGGGGAGCATTTATTAAAGGGCAATTACCCAGACCTCTCCATGAAGACAAGTGCAAGGTGATGCATATTGAAGGAACAATTCCTCAGTTTTGAGGAGTCCCAAGCATAATAGCTGCAATCAGTCTGCTGTGAGCAAGGGAAGTGAATAGGCACCTAGAAGCCTGCATCTGTGAATTCACCCATAAGGGCAAGAAAGCAAAGGGGTAAATCACCAACCACAGCCAGGAGAAAGTATTGCTTTAATCCATCACATTTACCGTTCCAGTGCACAAATGTCATCTCTTCTATGCTGATCTCTGCTTTTTATTTTGTCTAAAGCCACTTGGGAGCTTGTTCTCAAACCTTGCTTAATCCCATTTTGGCTTTAAAAACAAGTATTGCCCCCATGCAGGGATTAGCTAGAGAGGGAAGAGAGATTACAACACCTCACCTCTAACCAGCAACCTCCCATCACTACAGCATTGTTCCCTGCAGGATATTTCTCAGAGCTCTGCCCAAACTAGTTTTCAGTGGGTTTCTCAAATTTCCTCTGCTGGAAATCCTTCTGTTCCAGGTTTGCACCCAGTTTCCCTTCCAACCCCCCCCCCCCACCTCCTGGCAGTTTATGAACCTCTGGTTCCTCCTTCAAGAGCACCTGCCTCAGCTCAGTGACAAGAACTCCTGATAGGGCTGGGCACTGGAACCATAGCAGAATCCATGGGACCAAGTAAGGTTTTTGTGCAGGTGCTGGAGACTCCCATGAGAGCTAATGTTATAGCAGGCACAGGACACCAGACTGTGACTGGAGGGAGGGGGGTATCAGGGCTGGGCTGGTGTCATCCTGAGAAGGGCTGTGATGGGGCTAGTGCCTGGGTTGGCTGCATTACCTATTGTTTGTTTTCTGGAATCTCGTTCCTCTTAAAGGGTTACTAGTGAGCATAGGTGCCGACTCTGTGAGTGCTCCGGGGCTGGAGCACGCACGGGGAGCAGCCAAGCTCCCCGCCCCCTCCCTCCCCCAAGCGCGCCATGTCCCCGCTCCTCTGCCTACCTCCCAGCCAGGGCCGGCGCTCCCATGAGGCGACCTAGGCGGTCGCCTAGGGCGCTGCTATTTTGGGGGCGCCTGCGCCCCCGCCGCCCGTAGAAATTTGGGGGCGGGACCTTCCGCCGCCGCTGTTGGGGGCGGGATTTTGGGGGCGGGACCTGCCGCCGCCTAGGGCGCCGGCAAAGCTGGCGCCGCTACTGCTCCCAGCGTTTCCTGCCCGGCTGCTGCCAAACAGCTGTTTGGCAGCGTTAGCATGCTGGGGGGTGGGGGGGTGAGGAGCGGGAAAGTGGCGTGCTCAGGGGAGGAGGCGGGGCCGGGATTTGGGGAAGGAGTTAGAATATTGGCAAGGAGGGGGCAGGGACTTTGGGGAAGGGGTTGGAATGGGGGTGGGGAAGAGGTGGGGCCTCATGGAAGGGGTGGCGTGGGGGCGGGGCTGGGGACAGAAGGGGGGTCAAGCACTCACTGGAAAGAGGGGAAGTCGGTGCCTATGCTAGTGAGTCTTCCTCGCACTGCCTTGTGTGCTGGGGTGCCCTCCAGCTCTGCATCCTGCTCCACAGGCAGGTATGGCCTGGGGCGACGCCTAGAGAGCTTCCTCCATGGCCGCAACACATGCACTGGGGCAAGTCCCCAAACCAACCTTGTTGTTGGTCTTCCCTGCCCCACAAAGTTCTCCCAACTGCCTCTGCACAGAGCAGGGATGGTTCCCATGTTTCTGCAGGAGCCGGAGGAGTGTTTGCTGAAGGCTGAGCTGCTCCTGCACCTGCAATGAGATATACAAACAAATGGGGGCTTCTGAGGAGGTCCTTTCCTTCCACCCTTTTGGAATCAGTGTTATGGAACAGCATGGATCTGCGGTAGTGGGGCTGGAGCGGCAGTTGGCATTGTTGAACCTGTGTGACCCATTCTACCCTGGGCAGAGGAGGAAGAATTAGACTCCCACAGGCCACTCAACTGCTGCATAAGTAGGGAGTGATAGGATGGCTCCAGACCTTCCCAGAGCCCGGCTAGCTGCCACCATGTCTGCAGGGTAACTCCATCTGTTTAGCTCTGCTGCCAACTTCTGTTTTCCTTTGGCTCCAGACTCCCTCTGCTGACCACTGCGATGTACTGGACCATCAGCCCCAGTGCATTGCTTTTGGCCAGCGAGTGCCTCCACTCCTGTGCTGTCCCTGAGAACCTTCCTTCCAAATCCTCTACAGCAGTGGTCGGCAACCTTTCAGAAGTGCTGTGCCGAGTCTTCATTTATTCACTCTGATTTAAGGTTTCGTGTGCCAGTCATACATTTTAACATTTTTAGAAGGTCTCTTTCTATAAGTCTATAATATATAATTAAACTATTGTTGTATATAGAGTAAATAAGGTTTTTAAAATGTTTAAGAAGCTTCATTTAAAATTAAATTAAAATGCAGATCCCCCCGGACCGGTTGCCAGGACCTGGGCAGTGTGAGTGCCACTGAAAATCAGCTCGCGTGCCGCCTTCGGCACGCGTGCCATAGGTTGCCTACCCCTGTTCTAGATGCTCCTTAAATCAGAGGCATGCTTTGCCACCCTCTCAGATCCTGCACTGAGCATGGTTCAACTGGACTCAAGGATCTGGGCCTAAATTCCTAACCCTAAATGAGGCTTTAGGGGAGCATAGAGAAGTATATTTCACTTTTAGTGGTTAAGGCATGCACAGTATCTATTTTCAGAAAGATTTTTACCCTGAAAGTTCTATTTAAAAAAAAATCCCTAAAGGTGAACCAAACTCTAGAGAATTTTTAAAGGCTCCCATGACCCTTTTTTTGAGAAACACCTTGCTGATCTTATTACAAATGGGACTGCAAAACACTGATTGCTGAAACAAGTTAATACTAAAGCAGGGGTCGACNGGAAAATGTCAGCATTTTGCTGAAAATTAGGAAAACTCTGCTTTGGGCCCTTTGTCAGAGCAGCCTCAGGAGCCTGCATGTAAAGCTGCCCTCAGATCTGCACCAGCTGCAGTGAGCTCAGTCTGCTCTCAAGGGCTCGCTCAGCTGGCTTTTCAGAGCTCAGCCATGAAGCAAGCACAATCCTCCTTTCCAGCAAGGCCCCAGCAAGGTCAGTTCTATGGTGGCCCTGCCTAGACAGCATCCAGGCTGTGATCTCCATTGCCTTGGCTTTCCACTGCCCCCACCTCACTTCCATCCAGGCCACGTACACCAGACAGACTAACTCGCATTAATCCAAAGTCTCACCATTGAGGCTCTCCTGCAGGGGAGATTTCTCTGGGTTTTGCTGCATCAGACAGATGCAGGAGTTTCCACAAGGGAGATGGCCTTGACTCATGAGAATTCTGCGCAGTTGAGAGTTGACGAGACAGTTAAATCCAAAGCAGACTGCGAAGAGTTACAAAAGGATCTCACAAAACTGGGTGACTGGGCAAGAAAATGGGAGATGAAATTCAGTGTTGATAAATTCAAAGTAATGCACATTGGGAAACATAAACCCAACTATATATACAAAATGATGGGGTCTAAGTTGGCTTTTACCACTCAAGAAAAAGATCTTGGAGCCATTTTCTTCACGTTGGGGAAGAAAAATACTAGAGCCTCCCCTGGGATAGTGATCGGGGTGTGCTATAGACCGCCGGGATCCAGCCTGGAGATGGATAGAGAACTCTTTAATGTTTTTAAAGAGGTCAATACTGGTAGGAACTGTATGATCATGGGAGACTTTAACTTCCCGGATATAGATTGGGGAATAAACGCTAGTAATAATCATAGGGCTCAGCTTTTCCTAGATGTGATAGCTGATGAATTCCTTCACCAAATGGTTGCTGAACCGACGAGGGGGGATGCCATTTTAGATTTGGTTTTGGTGAGTAGTGAGGACCTCGTTGAGGAAATGGTTGTAGGGGACAACCTTGGCTCGAGTGATCATGAGCTAATCCGGTTCAAACTAAATGGAAAGATAAATAAAAATGCATCTGAGACTAAGGTTTATGATTTCAAGAGGGCTAACTTTACTAAATTAAGGCAGCTAGTTAAAAAAGTGGATTGGGCAAACATATTTAGAGATCTAAAGGCGGAAGAGGCGTGGGATTATTTTAGGTGGAGGTTGCAGGACCTCTCTGAGGCCTGTATCCCGAGAAAGGGAAAAAGGGTTGTAGGTAGCGGTTTTAGACCGGACTGGATGAGCAAGCGTCTCAGAGGGGTGATTAGGAAAAAACAGAAGGCGTATAAACAGTGGAAGATGGGAGGGATCAGCAAAGAAACCTACCTTATGGAGGTAAGAGGGTGTCGGGATGCGGTTAGAAAGGCCAAAAGCCAAGTGGAGATAGATCTCGCGAAGGGAATTAAAAACAATAGTAAAAGGTTTTTTAGCCATATAAATAGGAAGAAATCCAAGAAAGAAGAAGTGGGACCGCTTAAGAATGGAGACGGGGTGGAGATTAAGGATCATCTAGGCATGGCACAATATCTGAACGAATATTTTGCCTCGGTATTTAATGAGGCTACTGAAGGGCTTGGGAATAGTGGCGGCGTGAATGATGGGAATGAAGGAGGGGGGGTAGACATTACGGTATCCGAGGTACGAGCCAAACTTGAAAAGCTTAACGGCAGTAAATCGGGCGGTCCGGATGACCTTCATCCGAGAATATTAAAAGAATTGGCGAGTGAAATTGCGAGCCCGTTAGCGAAAATTTTTAATGAATCCCTAAACTCGGGGGTTGTACCGCTGGACTGGAGATTAGCTAATGTAGTTCCTATATTCAAGAAGGGGAAAAAAAGTGACCCGGGTAACTACAGGCCTGTTAGTTTAACGTCTGTAGTGTGCAAAGTCATGGAAAAAATATTGAAGGAGAGAGTACTTACGGACCTTGAGGTCGATGGCGTCTGGGACAAATTACAACATGGTTTTACGAAAGGTAGATCGTGCCAAACCAACCTGATCTCGTTCTTTGAGAAAGTAACAGATTTTTTAGATAAGGGCAATGCGGTGGATCTGATATATCTTGATTTCAGTAAGGCGTTTGATACGGTACCGCATGAAGAATTACTGCGTAAATTGGAAAGGATGGGGATCGAAATGAAATTCCGGAGGTGGATAAAGAACTGGTTAAAGGGGAGACTGCAGAGGGTCGTACTGAAAGGGGAGCTGTCGGGTTGGAGGGAGGTTACCAGTGGGGTTCCTCAGGGTTCGGTTTTGGGTCCGATGTTATTCAATCTATTCGTCGCTGACCTCGGAACCGAAAGTAGGAGTGGGCTGATAAAGTTTGCGGATGACACGAAGTTGGGAGGTATTGCCAATTCGGAGAAGGATAGGGATATCCTCCAGGGGGATTTGGATGACCTGGTAAACTGGAGTATTAGTAATAGGATGAAATTTAATAGTGAGAAGTGTAAGGTTATGCATCTAGGGATGACTAATAAGAATTATAGTTATAGGCTGGGGACGCACCTGTTGGAAGTAACGGACGAGGAGAGGGACCTCGGAGTCCTGGTCGATCGCAAGATGACTATGAGTCGGCAATGTGATGTGGCCGTCAAAAAGGCTAATGCGGTCTTGGGTTGCGTTAGGCGAGGTATTTCTAGTAGAGATAAGGAGGTGCTAGTCCCGTTATACAAGGCGCTGGTGAGACCTCATTTGGAGTACTGTGTGCAGTTCTGGTCTCCCATGTTTAAGAAGGATGAACTTAAACTGGAAAGGGTACAGAGAAGGGCCACTAGGATGATTCGAGGAATGGAAAGCCTGTCGTATGAAAGGCGACTTGAGGAGCTCGGATTGTTTTCCTTAACCAAAAGAAGGTTGAGGGGAGATATGATTGCTCTCTTTAAATATATCAGAGGGATCAATATCGGGGAGGGAGAGGAATTATTTCGGCTCAGTGCTAATGTGGATACGAGAACAAATGGATATAAATTGGCAGTTGGGAAGTTTAGGCTTGAAATTAGGCGAAGGTTTCTGACCGTCAGAGGAGTGAAATACTGGAATGGCCTGCCGGGGGACATAGTGGGGGCAAAAGACCTCTCCGGCTTTAAGACTAAGCTTGATAAGTTTATGGAAGGGATGATCTGATAGGATAACTTGATTTACCCAATAGGTCAATAATGTGCCGCCTGGGAGTTAGTACCGATTTTAAATGTTGGGATATTGGGAGTCTTTTCCTAAGTGTCAGGATAGAGAATATTGGCCACATGCTCGGGGTTCAGCTGATCGCCATATTTGGGGTCGGGAAGGAATTTTCCTCCGGGGTAGATTGGCAGAGGCCCTGGAGGTTTTTCGCCTTCCTCCGAGCATGGGGCAGGGGTCGTTTGCTAGAGGATTATCTGCTGCTTGAAGTCGCCAAATCAGGATTTGGGGACTTCAACAGCTGAGTCAAGGGTGAGAGTTATTTCAGGGGTGGGTGGGTCAACTTTTGTGGCCTGCATCATGCAGGAGGTCAGACTAGATGATCATAATGGTCCCTTCTGATCTCAAGTTCTATGATTCTATGATTCTATGATAGTTCTCTGAAAACATCCAGTCAATGTGCAGCAGCAGTCCAAAAAAGCTAACAATATTAGGAACGATTAGGAAAGGGATAGATAACTAAGACAGAAAATATCATAATGCCACTATATAAACCCATGATATGCCCACACCTTTAATACTGTGTGCGGTTCTGGTCACCCCATCTCAAAAAAGATATATTAGAATTGGAAATAGTAAGGGCAACAAAACTGATGAGGGGTATGGAACAGCTTCCACATGACCTCAGTTTGGAAGAGAGATGACTGAGGGGGGATATGATAAAGGACAATACAATGACAGGTGTGGAGAAAGTGAATACAGAAGTGTTATTTACCTTTTCTCATAACACAAGAACCAGGGGTCATCCAATTAAATTAATAGGCATCAGGTTTAAAACAAACATAAGGAAGTACTTTTTCACACAATGCACAGTCAACTTGTGAAACTTGTTGCCAAGGGATGTTGTGAATGCAAAAAATATAACTGAATTCAAAAAAGAATTACCAGTAGATAAGTTCCTGTAGGATAGGTCCATCAATGACTATTAGCCAAGATGGTCAGGGATGCAACCCCATGCTCTGGGTGTTCCTAAAGCTCTGACTGAACTACAGGGGGTGGATCACTTGATAACTACCCTGTTTTATTCATTCCCTTTGAAGCAACTGGCACCAGCCACTGTTGGAATACTGGGCTAAATGGACCAGTTGTCTAACCCAGTATGGCCGTTCTTATGTAAACTCACCAGGGTAGTCGTTGTCTCTTGTGTGTGTGTTTATACAGCACCCAGCACAATGGGGCTCCCATTGGGATCTCAGATTTTGGGGAATACCTCTGCTACTACCACTGCTAATACAGAACCAGGAGGCAGCAGCTGCTGCCCCTGTTAGCCCTCACATCAAAGGGCTGGAGCCCAGCCCAGCCAGCTGCAGCAGCAACTCCCAGCCTACAGATTGGACTGGAAATTGCAGGGCAACGAGCTTGCATTGATTTGCTGTCAAGTACTGTATCGCAGAGGGACCTGGAAAAATGTGATTGGTTATTAGCAACAAATGTACAGCTAGTGCCATGCATGCTGACATCTAGAATTAGGGTTTTGCTTAACCAGAAATCCCAATTCAGCAGGAGTCAAAGTAGCAGAGAGGATGGCCACTAATAACAAGTAATATAAAAATAATGCTTGGCAATGACCAGTTTCTTACAAATAAAGAACAAATAAGATGACACATGTTAACATGGTCTGCAGTCGCAGAGGATTTGTGGGAATGATGATAGCAGGAGCACTCATTTTTTTAGTTTAAGGACTTTAGTGTGAAGGTTGACATATTCCATCTCCTCTGAGTGGTGATATTTTGCCCTCCTTGTGCCTAAAAAGAGCAGCTATCCTATTTTGGGACACCAGTGCCTAAAAAGAGCAGCTATCCTATTTTGGGACACCAGTGTAGCTAGGGTCTGATCCAAAGCCCACTGAAGCCAATGCAAAGCCCACTTAGCTCCTACTAACTGGCCTGGAAACCATTTGGCATAAACATGCAAACAGCAGGCATGAAAAGTTTTTGGAAAGTGTAGGGGACAATTTCCTGGTGCAAGTGGTGGAGGAACCAACTAGGGGTAGAGCTCTTCTTGACTTGCTGCTCACAAACTGTGAAGAATTAGTAGGGGAAGCAAAAGTGGATGGGAACCTGGGAGGCAGTGACCATGAGATGGTAGAGTTCAGGATCCGGACACAAGGAAGCTTATTTCTACCAGCTTAGGTTAAAACCTGGTATGCTGCCACCACCAAGTGATTTAATATGAAACAGGGAAAGGACCACTTGGAGTTCCTCTTCCCCCAAAATATCCCCCCAAGCCCTTACCCCCCCTTTCCTGGGGAGCCTTGAGAATAATATCCTAACCAATTGGTTACAAAGTGATCAAAGACCCAAACCCCTGGGTCTTTGGACAATGAAAAAATCAGTCAGGTTCTTAAAAGAAGGATTTTATTAAAAAGAAAATGTAAAAATCATCTCTGTAAAATCAGGATGGAAAATAACTTTACAGGGTAATCAGATCCAAAGAGCCCAGAGGAACCCCCTCTAGCCTTAGTTTCAAAGTTACAACAAAATAAGGATAAACTTCCCTCTAGCAAAGGTAAAATTCACAAGTTGAGAAAACAAAGATAAACTAATACACCTTGCCTGGCTGTTTCTCATATTTCAAACTTGTAAGTGACTTGTTCAGAAAGATTTGGAGAACATGGGTTGATGTCCGGTCCCTCTTAGTCCCAAGAGCGAACACCACCAAAACAAAGAGCACAAACAAAAGCCTTCTCCCGCCCCCCCAAGATTTGAAAGTATCTTGTCCCCTTATTGGTCCTTTGGGTCAGGTGTCAGCCAGGTTACCTGAGCTTCTTAATCCTTTACAGGTAAAAGGATTTTGGTGCCTCTGGCCAGGAGGGATTTTATAGTATTGTATACAGGAGAGTTGTTACCCTTCCCTTTATATTCTTGCGGCAAGTTAAAGAAGTATGGGCTGGATGAATGGACTATAAGGTGGATAGAAAGCTGGCTAGATCGGCGGGGTCAACGGGTAGTGATCAATGGCTCCATGTCTAGTTGGCAGCTGGCATCAAGCGGAGTGCCCCAAGGGTCAGTCCTGGGGCCGGTTTTGTTCAATATCTTTATTAATGATCTGGAGGATGGCGTGGACTGCACCCTCAGGAAGTTTGCAGATGACACTAAACTGGGAGGAGTGGTAGATACGCTGGAGGGTAGGGATAGGATATAGAGGGACCTAGACAGATTAGAGGGATTGGGCCAAAAGAAATCTGATGAGGTTCAACAAGGACAAGTGCAGAGTCCTTCACTTAGGACAGAAGAATCCCATGCACTGCTACAGATTAGGGACAGAGTGGCTAGGCAGCAGTTCTGCAGAAAAGCACCTGGGGTTACAGTGGACGAGAAGCTGGATATGAGTTGACAGTGTGCCCTTGAAGGCTAACGGCATTTTGGGCTCTATAAGTAGGAGCATTGCCAGCAGATCGAGGGATGTGATCGTTCCCCTCTATTGAACATTGGTGAGGCCTCATCTGGAGTACTGTGTCCAGTTTTGGGCCCCACACTACAAGAAGGATGTGGAGGCTGAGGGAACTGGGATTGTTTAGTCTGCAGAAGAGAAGAATAAAGGGGGATTTGATAGCTGCTTTCAACTACCTGAAAGGGGGTTCCAAAGAAGATGGATCTAGACTGTTCTCAGTGGTACCAGATGACAGAACAAGGAGTAATGGTCTCAAGCTGCAGTGGGGGAGGTTTAGGTTGGATATTAGGAAAAACTTTTTCACTAGGAGGGTGGTGAATGGGATTCTAGGTGCTACAGAGGTAATGAACAGAACAGGCAATCATTAAGTGATCCATCACCTGTCATCCAGTCCCAGCATCTGGCAGTCAGAGGTTTAGGGACACCCAGAGCATGGGGTTGTGTCCGTGACCATCTTGGCTAACAGCTATTGATAGACATATCCTCCGTGAATGTATCTAATTTTTTTCAACCCCGTTATAGTTTTGGTCTTCACAACATCCCTTGAAAACAAGTTCCACAGGTTGACTGTGAAGAAGAAAGATTGACTCCATCTAAAAACCAGTGACTTGGCAGATCTGTGGGGAAAGCCCAGGGAGAGAGAACACAGAGCCCCCTTTCATCCAAAGAATGGGCCTGTGGCTCAGCCAGAGGGAGAGAAACAGGAAACAATTGGCTGCCCAAGTCACTGCTCATCTAGGCTCCCAGCCCAAGGATGGCATCAGCCACCTGCAGTCACCAGCTCTAAGCTGTGAGAAGCAAAGGGATTGTCAGGGGATGTGATTATGTTTTCAGGGGGAAAACTCCCCACTAATAAGCCAGGGAATTTACTGAGGAAAGGTCCCTACTGCATTCAAGGCCCGGCCCTCGCCACGCAGAGCAGCAGCCCCAGGTACTGTCCCCAAGCGGCTGCCAGGGCAGGGCAGGGCAGGGCCCCGCCAAGCGCCGCTGCCGGGCTAGGCCAAGTCCCGCCAAGAGCCGAGGGCGGAGCTTTGAGGGAAAAGAAACCAACAGCGTCGCGCTCCGCCACTATCCCACAATGCTCTGCGGCTAAAGGGCGCCGACAGCAGAATGTTGTTTCGTTGCCTTTCATTCAAGCTGGGAGTCGGTGGGCGGCAGCGGCGCGTGGCACGCCGGGAATGGTAGTCCGCGCGCTCCCCGCCGGGGCTGTTTATTGGCTGTGGCAGGACTCGCTTTCCCGGCGTGCCGCGGGGTGGTGGGCGTGTTCGGGCGGGGCGGGGAGCGCGGGGGAAGGCGGCTCAGTGGGTTCAGGCCGCGCTCGGTGCCGCCGCCATCGTGGGAGCCGCGCGGTGAGTGCGGGCCCCAGGTAGGCGGGCTGGGCAGGGGGCGCGGAGCTGCGGGCTGGAGCCGGCGCGGGCAGCATCGCGATGCGGCGAGGGGGTTGGTCCGCGGGCCTTGGCTGGCGGGAGCCGGAGCCGGCGGTTCTCTGCCGCCCGCCTAGCCCGCTGCGCCCTGACAGGAGGGGCGGGGGCTCCGGTGTAGCGCGGTGCTGCCCTTCTCGGGGCCGAGCCCCTGCCTAGTGCGGCGGGAGTCTGCATGGGCGCTGCCAGCAGCCCCGAAGGCATTTGGGGGCGAGCCCAGGCTATGGCGCTGCAGAGCTACCAAGTGTGGTATGTAACCTGTGGCAGAAATCCGCCTCTGTACCGGGGCGGGAGGACAGATAATGTAACGCCCACTTTTAAAAAGGGGTCCATAGGCGATCCTGGCAATTACAGGCCGGTAAGGCTGCAGTACCAGGCAAACGGGGTTAAACTATAGAACGGAATGATCAGATACATACAGGAACAGGATTTGTTTGGGAGGAGTCAAGATGGCTTTTGTGAAGGGAAATTGTGCTTTGCCAATCTATTATAATTCTTTGAGGGGTCAACAAATGTGGACAAGGGGGATCCAGTGGCTATAGCGTAGTTGGAATTTCATAAAGCCTTTGATGAGGTCCCTCACCAAAGATTCTTCAGCAATGTAAGCAGTCCTGGGATAATAGAGAAGGTCCTCTCATGAATCAGTAACTTGTAAAAAGACAGGGGAAAAAAGTTAGGAATAGATGGTCAGTTTTCACAGTGGAGAGAAGTAAATAGCGGGGTATCCCAAGGATCTGTACTGGTAGCAGTGCTGTTCAACATATTTATAAATGATTTGGAAAAAGGAGTAAATAGTGAAGTGGCAAAGTTTGTGGACGATACAAAATTACTCAAGCTAATTAGGTTCAAAGCGGATTGTGAAGAGTTACAAAGGGAACTCCCAAAACTGGGTGACTGGGCAAGAAAACAGGAGATGAAATTCAGTGTTGATAAATGCAAAGTAATGCATATTGGGAAATATAACCCAACTATACATATAAAATGATGGAGTCTAAGTTAGCTTTTATCACTCAAGAAAGACATCCTGGAATCATCGTGGATAGTTTTCTGAAAACATCTGTTCAATGTGCAGCAGCAGTCAAAAAACCAAAACCAAAACCTAACAATATTAAGAACTATTAGGCTAGGGATCAATAATAAGACAAAATATCATAATGCCACTAGCTAAACCCATGATATGACCACACCTTGAATACTGTGTGTAGTTCTGGTCACCCCATCTCAAAAAAGATATATTAGAATTGGAAATAGTAAGAGCAAATGATTAGGGGTATGGAATAGCTTCCACATGAAGAGAGTCTGTTCAGCTTGGAAGAGAGATGACTGAGGGGGTTTGATAAAGGACTATAAAATCATGACTACTGTGGAGAAAGTGAATATGGAAGTATTATTTACCTTTTCATATCATACAAGATCCAGGGGGGGTCATCCAATGAAATGAATAGACAGCATGTTTAAAACAAACATAAGGAAGTACTTTTTCACACAATGCATAGTCAACCTGTGAAACTTGTGGCCAGGGAATGTTGAGAACACCAAAAATAACTGGGTTCAGAAAAGAATTAACTAAGCTCATGGGGGATAGGTCCGTCAATGGCTATTAGCCAAGATGCTCTGGGTATCCCTAAAGCTCCGACTGCTAGAAGCTGGGACTGGGTAACTGGTTGTGTCACTCGATAAACTGCCCTGTTCTGTTCATTCCGTCTGAAGCATCTGGTACTGGCCACTGTCTGAAGACGGGCTACTAGGCTAGATGGACCATTGGTTTGACCCATTATGGTTATTTTTATGTTCTTAAAATAATAACCCCTTTTGCTAGTGTCTGAACAGGTACCACATCCCGACCTTCGCTCGCTGTCTGTCTCTGAAGGACTTGTTGGTGAAATTTGTCTGACTGCTTTTTAAAAAACGCAATGTGTGTTCTGATAACAGGCTGTCATAATCTTTTAAAAAGCCTGTCACCTTAAGGCCCCTTATCTAGTTTTCTCGCTAGCTCTTCCACACACTTCAGCTCTAGCCTTCCAGGTAAATAGGAAATTTTTTCTCAAAAATAACCATACGAAACAGGTCCATTTCAGAATTTAAAAACTTTACGTGACTTTAAAATCTTATTTCAAAACATAAATCAAATTCTGTTACAGCTATTGTTATTTGTACAGTATTCCTATTGGAAAGCATTCCATTTTTGTCTGTATCTGAAAGGTGGTGCATAGTGTTGGAAGTGAGGAAATCCTGAGTTCTAATTCCATCAGTGTCACTGACTTGTAAGATCTTGGGCAAGTAACCTTTTGTATTTCTTTTTTTCCCATGTGTAAGATGGGAACAGTGTTTGCACTACATCAGGGGAGGGCAAACTACGGCCAGCAGGCTGAATCCGGCCCGTCAGGGCTTTCAATGTGGCCCGTGGGATTGCCAGCCCTGTGGCACAGCGGGGCTATGGCAGGCTCCCTGCCTGCCCTGGCCCCATGCCGCTCCCGGAAGTGGCCGGCACCACGTCCCTTTGGCCACGGGGGGCAGCGGGCTCTGTGCCCTGCCCTCGCCTGCAGGTATTGCCCCCCCGCAGCTCCCATTGGCTGGGAACCGCAGCCAATGGGAGCTTCGGGGGTGGTACCCACAGGCGAGGGCAGCGTGCGGCAATGCCGCCTGTCCTATCCTGCCCCCAGGCACCCCTGCCAAACATGCTGGCCACTTCTGGGAGCAGCGCGTGGCCAGGGCAGGCAGGGAGCCTGCCTTAGCCCTGCTGCGTGCCGCTGCCACCCGGAGCTGCTCGAAGTAAGCGGCACCGGGCTAGAGCCCGAGTCCCCTGCTGCACCCTGCACCCCAACACCCTGCCCCAGCCCTACATTCATGGCCCTGCATACAATTTCCCCACCCAGATGTGGCCCTCGGGCCAAAATTTGCCCACCCCTGCACTACATGTATGTTGTGAGGATATGGGTATAGTGTTTTGCCAATGTAAAGTACTAAGTGCTATCAGATCTGTAAATTGAATTTACACACTTTTTTTGCATAGTCTCTACTTGGATGCTTATCTCAAGTTACCCATATTATGTGATCAGAAGCCATCTACAGTATTGTTTGTTCTGTTGAAAAACAAAATAAGAACCTGAAATTCATAACGCCTAACCTACAGCGTGTCAGAAGGCCACTAACACTTAATAAAAGGGGCAAACTTCAAGACTAGTATAAGAGCAAGTGCTGGTGGACAAGAGGACTCTACAGATTCTAGCTAGGAGAGCACGCCGCACTCAGTGTGAATGCCAACTCCCCAGACCAAGGAGGTAAATGCTGGTTCCTTGTTTTATTCTCTTTCATAGCCATATTCTCCTCTGTTTCACAGATGAATGATTCAAATGTTATCATGGCAGATGGCTATTCATATCTTACGATGTAAGTGTGCATTACGCTGAGAGCGGTCTCTGGACTGGAGACGAAACAAACACATTAGGAGGAGATTGTAACTGTAACCTCTTTCATGAATGCAAGGCTACCTCCTGGCTGCCCATAGCAACAGAACCTTTTGTCCTTTTAGGATTAGATGAGAGCCAGCATCCAGGGCCTAGAAAGTGAGTTGTTGGGCTTTCTACTTTACTGTATCCCTGACTGGGACCAATCCTGTCTGACAGGTTATGACACAAAGACCAAAATGTTTTCAAATATTCAAGTTGACTGAGTTTATTTATAAATTGTCAGGAGAAACATTTTCAGAAGTCGCTTACCAGCTCTTGGTAGAACTGCCTTTTTTAAAACAAGTTTTTTCTTGGAAGTTTAATCTGGATTGGAGCCTTATGCAATTGTAAGAACTGAACTGTGAGAAGATATTAATATTTTAAAACATATTGGTAATATTCAAATATTGCATCAGTGTATCAGATCCACTGTACCTAACCAGATTTAACTGGGTCAGTTTTCCCTATTTGTATACAGATTGCTTTATGGATTACTAGATTCAATAGTAGTTCATCTGAAATAAAATATTAATTGGACCACTACATGTAGTGCACTACACGTTTCAGTTTCAGAGCAGAAACTGATACTTTAATCACACAGAGATAACTATCTCTTCTTAAAAAGAGAAACTGCTGAAAAAAGCCCATTTAAAGGTTCATAAGTGGTAAAAGTCTAAACTATTTCTTGATCATTGGTAGTCTGAGAGAACTAGAGAACTGTCATCCATTGCCAGAAGCTCGGAGTAGACGACGGGATAAATCATTCAATTGCCTGTTCTGTTCGTTCCCTCTGAAGTACTTGGTATTGGCCACTGTCAGCAGACAGGATACTGGGCTAGATGGACCATTGGTCTGAGCCAGTATGGCCGTTCTTTTGTTCTTAGTAAATCAAGATTTCTTACCATTTTCCATAATGGTTGGATTACTGGAGCAGATTAAAATATGTAGTCTAGCTAGAGCATGAAGAAAAATCTGCAGGTTACTTGCAGAAAAATACAAGAAAGTAAAGTTATAAACTGTACTTAAGGTTGTGGCTTTCATCCACATACAGGATGCTTTCTCAAACCAATACACATGCTGAAAACAATATACAGGCACAAGTGGGAGTGATTTCAGTGCACTTACAACTCTTGTCTATGAGTATATAATTAGCGTTTCTGTTTTTTAAATGACTAAATCCAATAGGTCCTATTTGATGTTTATTTCTAATGAGACAAACCATGCTTCATCAGACTAATTTTGATATTTGAAGTGTGATACATTTTACTTTATACTGTTTTTTTCTATAGTGTATTGTTCTCACTTCAAGACTGCATACAATTTTATCAGTTACACGCGAACCCTGCTTATTTGTCGTTTAGTCTAACTCAGTGGTCCCCAAAGTGTGGGACGTTCCCCTCCCAGGGGGCACGGAGGAATGTTTGGAAGGGGCATGGTGGAGCCTGGCTCTGGCTCTAGTCCCAGCTTCTCCAGCATTCCCAGTTCTGCCCTCAGCTCCGCCTTCAGCCCAAGCTCCTCTGCTGAACCAACTGCCGTAATGAAGGGGGCACAACAGGAAAAGTTTGGGCCCCACTGGTCTAACTGCTTATCACTTTAAATTAATTTATCTCCCAGTTCTACTTTCTTTTCAGTTACTTATGAATTTGACATTGTTTTCCTTCTATGCTACTCAGCAATGCTACCTTCCTCCCCCCCCCCCCCCCCCCCCCCCCCCCCCCCCCCCCCCCCCNACTGGCATAACTTTTAGTAAGCTGTGAGTTGAGTTTTTTGTTGTTGACATAGTTATGCCAGTAAAAGCCCTAGTGTAGACGCAGTTTATACCAGTATAGCTTATTTTGTTTTGCCAAACTAGAATAAGCTATATTGGTATAACTATGTCCACCCTGGGGACTACACTAGCCTAGTTAAAGCAGCAAATCTTACGTGTAGATAAGGCCTAAGGTTCCTGCTACTTTACATGTGTGCATCATGGAGCTCTGTGCCTCATATTGCCTATCTGGTTTGTATCACAGAAAAGAGGCAAAAGGAACTGAGCATTGGGGGCCAGGGGAGTGGAGAATAAGAGAATTGGGGACAAAAATGGCAAGAGCCTCATATTTGGGGAGTTCAGAGTAAGGCAAAATCTGGCATTTTTAGACTTCAGGTATTGTTGCAATATTTGGGTAGTCCAGTTAGTGCTACACTGTTTTACCAGAGGTCCTGTACCCATGGAGATTGGAGGAAATTTAGCTGAGGCTGGATGAATGACTGTATCATGGAAAGAAATAACAGGTTCAGGTCTTCTTGAACTAGGGCCAAATGTGTATTTTCTGACTGAGATCGTGCGCGCACACTTGCGTTTTCTTTGTTTCCAGTGTGATCTGAGAAGGAAGCTGCTTGCCCTGATACAAGTAGCGAACTTCAATATCTGTTGCTATCTTTTGTAAACAATTGCAAAAAAATGTAGGATAAGAGCAATGTATTTGCATGTTCTCAAATGGAGCAGAAATTCTCTTCTCTTAATGGTCCTTTCTGGCCATAAAACCTATTCTGATAATCTGGTCTGACCTCCTGCATAACTCAGGCTGTAGTATTTTACCCAGTCACTCCTGCATCAAACCCATAATTTATGGTTGATTTCTATGCGATATATGTGTGGATTTGTGGGATATATATCATATTAGATTGGAATATCCCATTGGAACAAAACAATTACATATGTGGTAAGAAATGGAGAGAGTGGTTGTAGAACTGCTACTTGAAAGTTAAATATATCACTGCAACAACCTGCTCCTTCTGGGATAGTATGTATCTTGGATTCCTCCAGTTCTGGGAGGAGTTACTCTCCAGCAGCAATTCCTTGTGTTCTTTTTGTAAAGACTTACCTACTTAGTTTTAAAAATGAGGAGCATAAAAGGAATTTCACATATTGGAGTTAAGGGGTGGAGGTGAGGAAAGGCGATGATTCTCCGTATCATTGATGGAAGTAAAACTTGGTATAGTTAAGATGGTTAGTCTTGGGATGTGGAATTCATTTCTCACCCGACTCCCAGTTAATATTCCTTAGTATACACTCCTAAAAGGATGAGCACTTTGAATGTTCTATTAAATCTGTTCACTTCCTTGGAAAAACACAAGTGATAAAAGTAAGGTTAACATTTGCAGTCCTCTCTGCTGGAATGTGTTGTGTTTCTGTGATACTGCTAGTAGGTTCCTTTGGTAGTGTAATGGTTTGTAGTACAGGCTTTTACTTGGACTTTGCGGTATGTATTACCACAGTTGACATGTTTGCTGAACGACTTTGCTAACAGCATTGTGAGTGTGATTTTTGTTTTAAGCCCTCAAATACTGCAGTTGAACAGGCAGTTGAAGTAACTGCATGCAAATTGGGCAAACAAAATAAATATGCATACTTCTGCACTTAAATTTCTGAAATGTGGGACCATTGTGTATAAAATAAAAAATTGTGCAATTTTGCAAGCAAAGGATAGTGGAGGAGAGAGCGTTAGCTAGGTGCCATGAGGAAGGCTTCAGTGATGGCAAAGCATGTATACCGTTAAGCTTGGGATCTCTGGAGAAAGTACTGTGGTGCTGGTGTGAAAGTGATGGGTTTATAATACAATATATGTATATTGTGGTAACGTCCAGAGGTCTGAATAATTATCCGAGTCCTGTCATACTAGGTATTGCACAAAAACATATGACGACGGGATTCGATGGCTGCAAACCAAAATGAAGCTACTAAGTCCATTTCTCCGCCTACTAGCTTTGACAGTGTTCAGTTAAATACTAGTATCTCCACAACTAGATAATGGGATAAGTTTACATGTGATTTTTTTTTTTAATAATGCCAAACTTGAGCTGCAGTTCCCAGCGTTGAGAGAGAATTTGGTGTTTAGGCAGATTTCCATTTTAACATCTTTTGTAGTAGCCATCAAGACTGTACAACTGTGAAGAAAATTCTTGTTTTTAGTAAAATTTAAATGAATAGTGACTGATTTTATCTACACATTGCTGAGCCTTGAAAGGATAAAAGTAATCCTCACCCAGTAAAAAGCCTACCTGGCTGTCTAGTAATGATTTTTGGGGAGGAGGCTAGGAGAAGGACTTGAAGACTGAGGATGGGACCTGATAAATCTTCAAATATGTTAAGGGCTGTTCTCCATGTCCACTGAAGAGAAGTCTCTACATGTACTCAGTTTACACCTTGAATTATAAGAATTAATTACATATCAATCTTAGCTTCCATAGTTATAGATGTTAATAACTAGTTTTCCAATCATCTTTTTTAACTATCATAATACTTGTTTTGACAACCTACTGCAAGAGTGAATTGCACAGACCGATTACAAATAGCTAGGCTTTGCAGAATTCAATCTTTGTTTTTAGAATTTTGACAGCTAAAATCAATGTTTATTTTTAAGCATTTTTTGTATTATCAATTTTACATTTTCACATTGTGGGAAATTATGGGGATGTCAGACAATAATAACTTAACAAACATTGAGGTTCAAAAAATTAAAGCTTTATAACTGTTAAAACACAATTTGCCAACATCCCAGGTAAATATCTTTAAATCAAACTCTTAAGTTCTCAAGCAACATTTTTCTTATTCTGCCCATCTGTAAATTTCAAGTAGTAGTGATGGAAATATTTCCATCGGTTTGTGTGTGAAATTGATGTTTACTTGCTTTGCCAATATAAATCTAATCCTTCCAAGCCTACATACACCACATTAAGTATCTTTTTGGGATCTAAACGTGTTATCTCTTAGTTTCTGTGAGGTGAAGGAAGAACTTCCATCATTTCCTGAAGATGACAAGTCTGAGGTCCTCATGGTCAAATGTTAACTCCATAGGTCCTTGAAAATTAATTATATTTTTTTAAACTGCTTTTAAATCAAACAGTAGCTATATAGCCTTGTGGCTCAGGCTACATCTATACTACAGCCGGGATCGATGCTCTGAGATTGATCCACCGGCAGTCGATTTATCAGGTCTAGTGAAGACCTGCCAAGTCAACAGCAGATTGCTCTCCAGTCGACCCCTGTACTCTACCCCGACGAGAAGAGTAAAGTAAGTTGACCGGAGAGTTTCTCCTGTCGACCCCCCGTGGTGTATCATAGAACTTAAGATCAGAAGGGACGATTATGATCATCTAGTCTGACCTCCTGCATGATGCAGGCCACAAGAGTTGACCCACCCACTCCTGAAATAACTCTCACCCTTGACTCAGCTGTTGAAGTCCCCAAATCATGATTTGATGACTTCAAGCAGCAGATAATCCTCTAGCAAGCGACCCCTGCCCCATGCTGCGGAGGAAGGCGAAAAACCTCCAGGGCCTCTGCCAATCTACCCTGGAGGAAAATTCCTTCCCGACCCCAAATATGGCGATCAGCTGAACCCCGAGCATGCGGCCAAGATTCTCCATCCAGACACTTAGGAAAA